>OU427028.1:19306381-19428308 GCA_911387925.2 Bombus hypnorum | reverse complement strand
CCCAACCTAACCCCAACCTAACCCCAACCTAACCCCAACCTAACCCCAACCTAACCCCAACCTAACCCCAACCTAACCCCAACCTAACCCCAACCTAACCCCAACCTAACCCCAACCTAACCCCAACCTAACCCCAACCTAACCCCAACCTAACCCCAACCTAACCCCAACCTAACCCCAACCTAACCCCAACCTAACCCCAACCTAACCCCAACCTAACCCCAACCTAACCCCAACCTAACCCCAACCTAACCCCAACCTAACCCCAACCTAACCCCTAACCTAACCCCAACCTAACCCCAACCTAACCCCAACCTAACCCCAACCTAACCCCAACCTAACCCCAACCTAACCCCAACCTAACCCCAACCTAACCCCAACCTAACCCCAACCTAACCCCAACCTAACCCCAACCTAACCCCAACCTAACCCCAACCTAACCCCAACCTAACCCCAACCTAACCCCAACCTAACCCCAACCTAACCCCAACCTAACCCCAACCTAACCCCAACCTAACCCCAACCTAACCCCAACCTAACCCCAACCTAACCCCAACCTAACCCCAACCTAACCCCAACCTAACCCCAACCTAACCCCAACCTAACCCCAACCTAACCCCAACCTAACCCCAACCTAACCCCAACCTAACCCCAACCTAACCCCAACCTAACCCCAACCTAACCCCAACCTAACCCCAACCTAACCCCAACCTAACCCCAACCTAACCCCAACCTAACCCCAACCTAACCCCAACCTAACCCCAACCTAACCCCAACCTAACCCCAACCTAACCCCAACCTAACCCCAACCTAACCCCAACCTAACCCCAACCTAACCCCAACCTAACCCCAACCTAACCCCAACCTAACCCCAACCTAACCCCAACCTAACCCCAACCTAACCCCAACCTAACCCCAACCTAACCCCAACCTAACCCCAACCTAACCCCAACCTAACCCCAACCTAACCCCAACCTAACCCCAACCTAACCCCAACCTAACCCCAACCTAACCCCAACCTAACCCCAACCTAACCCCAACCTAACCCCAACCTAACCCCAACCTAACCCCAACCTAACCCCAACCTAACCCCAACCTAACCCCAACCTAACCCCAACCTAACCCCAACCTAACCCCAACCTAACCCCAACCTAACCCCAACCTAACCCCAACCTAACCCCAACCTAACCCCAACCTAACCCCAACCTAACCCCAAACCTAACCCCAACCTAACCCCAACCTAACCCCAACCTAACCCCAACCTAACCCCAACCTAACCCCAACCTAACCCCAACCTAACCCCAACCTAACCCCAACCTAACCCCAACCTAACCCCAACCTAACCCCAACCTAACCCCAACCTAACCCCAACCTAACCCCAACCTAACCCCAACCTAACCCCAACCTAACCCCAACCTAACCCCAACCTAACCCCAACCTAACCCCAACCTAACCCCAACCTAACCCCAACCTAACCCCAACCTAACCCCAACCTAACCCCAACCTAACCCCAACCTAACCCCAACCTAACCCCAACCTAACCCCAACCTAACCCCAACCTAACCCCAACCTAACCCCAACCTAACCCCAACCTAACCCCAACCTAACCCCAACCTAACCCCAACCTAACCCCAACCTAACCCCAACCTAACCCCAACCTAACCCCAACCTAACCCCAACCTAACCCCAACCTAACCCCAACCTAACCCCAACCTAACCCCAACCTAACCCCAACCTAACCCCAACCTAACCCCAACCTAACCCCAACCTAACCCCAACCTAACCCCAACCTAACCCCAACCTAACCCCAACCTAACCCCAACCTAACCCCAACCTAACCCCAACCTAACCCCAACCTAACCCCAACCTAACCCCAACCTAACCCCAACCTAACCCCAACCTAACCCCAACCTAACCCCAACCTAACCCCAACCTAACCCCAACCTAACCCCAACCTAACCCCAACCTAACCCCAACCTAACCCCAACCTAACCCCAACCTAACCCCAACCTAACCCCAACCTAACCCCAACCTAACCCCAACCTAACCCCAACCTAACCCCAACCTAACCCCAACCTAACCCCAACCTAACCCCAACCTAACCCCAACCTAACCCCAACCTAACCCCAACCTAACCCCAACCTCACCCCAACCTAACCCCAACCTAACCCCAACCTAACCCCAACCTAACCCCAACCTAACCCCAACCTAACCCCAACCTAACCCCAACCTAACCCCAACCTAACCCCACCCCCACCCCAACCCCAACCTAACCCCAACCAACCCCAACCTAACCCCAACCTAACCCCAACCTAACCCCAACCTAACCCCAACCTAACCCCAACCTAACCCCAACCTAACCCCAACCTAACCCCAACCTAACCCCAACCTAACCCCAACCTAACCCCAACCTAACCCCAACCTAACCCCAACCTAACCCCAACCTAACCCCAACCTAACCCCAACCTAACCCCAACCTAACCCCAACCTAACCCCAACCTAACCCCAACCTAACCCCAACCTAACCCCAACCTAACCCCAACCTAACCCCAACCTAACCCCAACCTAACCCCAACCTAACCCCAACCTAACCCCAACCTAACCCCAACCTAACCCCAACCTAACCCCAACCTAACCCCAACCTAACCCCAACCTAACCCCAACCTAACCCCAACCTAACCCCAACCTAACCCCCAACCTAACCCCAACCTAACCCCAACCTAACCCCAACCTAACCCCAACCTAACCCAACCTAACCCCAACCTAACCCCAACCTAACCCCAACCTAACCCCAACCTAACCCCAACCTAACCCCAACCTAACCCCAACCTAACCCCAACCTAACCCCAACCTAACCCCAACCTAACCCCAACCTAACCCCAACCTAACCCCAACCTAACCCCAACCTAACCCCAACCTAACCCCAACCTAACCCCAACCTAACCCCAACCTAACCCCAACCTAACCCCAACCTAACCCCAACCTAACCCCAACCTAACCCCAACCTAACCCCAACCTAACCCCAACCTAACCCCAACCTAACCCCAACCTAACCCCAACCTAACCCCAACCTAACCCCAACCTAACCCCAACCTAACCCCAACCTAACCCCAACCTAACCCCAACCTAACCCCAACCTAACCCCAACCTAACCCCAACCTAACCCCAACCTAACCCCAACCTAACCCCAACCTAACCCCAACCTAACCCCAACCTAACCCCAACCTAACCCCAACCTAACCCCAACCTAACCCCAACCTAACCCCAACCTAACCCCAACCTAACCCCAACCTAACCCCAACCTAACCCCAACCTAACCCCAACCTAACCCCAACCTAACCCCAACCTAACCCCAACCTAACCCCAACCTAACCCCAACCTAACCCCAACCTAACCCCAACCTAACCCCAACCTAACCCCAACCTAACCCCAACCTAACCCCAACCTAACCCCAACCTAACCCCAACCTAACCCCCAACCTAACCCCAACCTAACCCCAACCTAACCCCAACCTAACCCCAACCTAACCCCAACCTAACCCCAACCTAACCCCAACCTAACCCCAACCTAACCCCAACCTAACCCCAACCTAACCCCAACCTAACCCCAACCTAACCCCAACCTAACCCCAACCTAACCCCAACCTAACCCCAACCTAACCCCAACCTAACCCCAACCTAACCCCAACCTAACCCCAACCTAACCCCAACCTAACCCCAACCTAACCCCAACCTAACCCCAACCTAACCCCAACCTAACCCCAACCTAACCCCAACCTAACCCCAACCTAACCCCAACCTAACCCCAACCTAACCCCAACCTAACCCCAACCTAACCCCAACCTAACCCCAACCTAACCCCAACCTAACCCCAACCTAACCCCAACCTAACCCCAACCTAACCCCAACCTAACCCCAACCTAACCCCAACCTAACCCCAACCTAACCCCAACCTAACCCCAACCTAACCCCAACCTAACCCCAACCTAACCCCAACCTAACCCCAACCTAACCCCAACCTAACCCCAACCTAACCCCAACCTAACCCCAACCTAACCTAACCCCAACCTAACCCCAACCTAACCCCAACCTAACCCCAACCTAACCCCAACCTAACCCCAACCTAACCCCAACCTAACCCCAACCTAACCCCAACCTAACCCCAACCTAACCCCAACCTAACCCCAACCTAACCCCAACCTAACCCCAACCTAACCCCAACCTAACCCCAACCTAACCCCAACCTAACCCCAACCTAACCCCAACCTAACCCCAACCTAACCCCAACCTAACCTAACCCCAACCTAACCCCAACCTAACCCCAACCTAACCCCAACCTAACCCCAACCTAACCCCAACCTAACCCCAACCTAACCTAACCCCAACCTAACCCCAACCTAACCCCAACCTAACCCCAACCTAACCCCAACCTAACCCCAACCTAACCCCAACCTAACCCCAACCTAACCCCAACCTAACCCCAACCTAACCCCAACCTAACCCCAACCTAACCCCAACCTAACCCCAACCTAACCCCAACCTAACCCCAACCTTTTTTTTTTTTTTTTTTTTTTTTTTTTTACTTGGAGAAATCCTCATGGACACCCGCCACTTCCAACACTGGGCGGGTAGTGTCGGACTCTTACCGACTAAAACTCCAAGGTTGTCTATCCTGACAACGTAGAAGGCGCCTGGGATCTCTTGCGAATTGCCACCAGACGTCCTTCGTGTCGTTCCCCCCGGTAGAATCTTCGGGGGAGGCTTCCTGTGGCCTCGGTGTAGAGGGAGGCTTCCTGCATTTTTTCCTCGATGATGTGAGGCTTCCTATGGTGCTGCGGCATCTCAACGTCCCCGGAGAAGGCCCCTCCTGGGGCGGAAAATCATCGCAGCTTCCACCTTCGTCAACGCCTCGCGGCGGTCACCCATCCCAGACCGTGCCGCGACCACCGTTGCTTAACTTCCGTGATCGGACGAGAACGGGTGTTTCCAACGTGGCTAACCGGCGTTGACAACCTAACCCCAACCTAACCCCAACCTAACCCCAACCTAACCCCAACCTAACCCCAACCTAACCCCAACCTAACCCCAACCTAACCCCAACCTAACCCCAACCTAACCCCAACCTAACCCCAACCTAACCCCAACCTAACCCCAACCTAACCCCAACCTAACCCCAACCTAACCCCAACCTAACCCCAACCTAACCTAACCCCAACCTAACCCCAACCTAACCCCAACCTAACCCCAACCTAACCCCAACCTAACCCCAACCTAACCCCAACCTAACCCCAACCTAACCCCAACCTAACCCCAACCTAACCCCAACCTAACCCCAACCTAACCCCAACCTAACCCCAACCTAACCCCAACCTAACCCCAACCTAACCCCAACCTAACCCCAACCTAACCCCAACCTAACCCCAACCTAACCCCAACCTAACCCCAACCTTTTTTTTTTTTTTTTTTTTTTAACGTGGAGAAATCCTCATGGACACCCGCATAAGGCGGGTAGTGTCGGACTCTTACCGACTAAAACTCCACGGTGGTCTGGCCTGACGTTGGTAGGGATGCACCCGGGATCTCTTGCGAATTACTACCGGGTGTCCCCTGACGTCTATCTCCCTGTCGTTCTTGAAGGGAGGCGTCCTAGCGTTGCTGGGGCCGCTAGGGGGGACCACTCCCCCTACGGCCTCGTTCCTGGTGCGACGCTCCTAAGGCGGCTGCGGCGGCGCCGCCGCGCGCCTGTGGCGTGTAGTGTCCCGTTGCTGCTGCGACGTCCTTGACGGATCGCGCGATCGTTCCCTGTTCCTTTCCGCGCGCTCTTTCGCGAGCATCACTTGCTCGCAGTAGGAGCGGACGGCCGCGAATTCCTGGCGCCCACTGAGCATGGCCTCGACGACCGCTTCGGGGGCTAAGCTCTCGCCTATGTCGAGCCGAAGGACGCGTCGCGGTTCCGCCCACGCCGGGCAAAACTCCAGCGTGTGTTGCGCCGTGTCCTCCTCTTCCTCGCAGTGGTGACAGATGGACGTCGCCTCTCGCCGAATCCTGAGCAGATACTCGCCGAACACTCCGTGACCGGTGAGCATCTGCGTCATCCTAAAGGTCAGCGGAGCCCCGCCTCGTTCCTTCCAGGCTTCCCAGTTGGGGAGCACGGCGCGGACGGCCCGGTGCGGCCGCACGGCGTCCTCTTCGACCAGCTGAGAGCGCCATCGCTCCCAAGTCTCCGTCTTCGCCTCTTCTCGTACGTACGGGGCCGACTGGCTGGCGGACGGTGGCGTCGTCGCGCGCCCGTCCGAGCCCAGCCCCCGTCGGTGTTCGTACACCCGTCGGAGCGCGAGGGCCTGCAGCTCGAACGGCGGGGACGCCGCCAGCACGGTCGCCGACGCGTAAGATGTCGTCCTGTAGGCTCTTGCCACGCGGATGGCGATCGTCCTTTGCAGCCTCCGCAGCAAGGTCAGGCTGCGGCGGCTCGCCGCCCAGACGGGCGCCCCGTAGAGGACACGGGACCGGACCACTCCCTCGTAGAGTCGGCGGACTCCCAGTCCTGCTCCGCCGATGTTCGGTAGTAGGCCGCACAACGCGTTGGCCGCGGCCGTCACCCTCGGGACCAGGAGCTCGAAGTGCGGTCCAAACGTCCACCCGCTGTCGATGACGAGACCCAGGTACCTCAGCTGGCGTCCCACCGGAATCCTTTCCCCGCTGATGTCGAGGGTCAGCTCGGGAGGAGGCGTTCCTCTGCGGCGTTCGTCGAAGAACCAGAGTGCCTCCGACTTGGCCGGCGACACTCTCAAGCCGAGCCTCCCGATGGCGCGCACCGCGCATGCCACGGCGTCCTCCGCGAGGTTGGCGGTCCCCCGCCACCATCGTCCCCCGGCCAGCACCAGGGTGTCGTCGGCGTAGCAGATCATGCTGGCGCCCGGGGGCATGGGGCATCGGAGAACGGAGTCGTAGGCCGTGATCCAGAGAATGGGTCCCAGCACCGAGCCCTGCGGAACGCCGCGCTCGACTCGTCTTCTCTCCTCGCCGTTTCGTCCGGTGTATATTATATACCTGTTGTTTAGGTACGCCCTGATGACCCTGACGAGGTACGCCGGTACCTCGAAGTGGCGCAGGGCCTCCACTATCCTGTCCCAGGGGATGGAGTTGAAGGCGTTCGTGACGTCCAGCGATACCGCCAACGCCACCCCCTCTCGGGAGACCTTGTCTTCGGCCATCGTCCTGAGCCTCTTCACCGCGTCCACCGTCGAGCGGCCCCGGCGAAATCCGAATTGGCTGTCGTGCCATCCGGGCGTCCTTTCCGACATGTGAGCCTCCAGGCGGGCGGCTATCACCCGCTCGAACAGCTTGCCCGCTTCGTCGAGCAGGCATATCGGCCTGTACGCTGACGGCGAGTCCGGCGGACGACCCTCTTTCCGCAGCAGGACCAACCTCGCCGTTCGCCACGTCCGGGGGTAGGCACCCTCTTCCAGGCATCTGGAGAACAGGTGTCGCAGGCGGGGAGCCATGGTATCGATCGACTCCGCCCAAACTCGGCCTGGAATTCCGTCCGGACCCGGTGCCACGTCGCGGGATGCCATCCTCCTCGTAGCCTCGAAGAGCTCCTCTTCGCTGACTCGCAGCTCTTCGCTCCATCCCGTCGTCGCCGGCGCCTCCTCGTCGTGGTCGGAGCAGGAGGATGGCGTCGATTCCCTCGCGTCCCTGTCTTCCGGCGGGAACAGGGTCCCGATGACGTTGGCCAGCAGCACCGGATCCATGCTCGC
Organism: Bombus hypnorum; assembly: GCA_911387925.2. Lineage (NCBI taxonomy): Eukaryota > Metazoa > Arthropoda > Insecta > Hymenoptera > Apidae > Bombus > Bombus hypnorum. The sequence goes on along the minus strand of OU427028.1, from coordinate 19,420,549 downwards.
GGTCAGCGGGGGGGCCGAAGGTCGTAGCTTCTTGGTAGCTATTTTGTACGGCCGCCCCCACGGATCGGACTCGACCGCCTCGAGGAGCTCCGACCAGGACCGAGCTTTCGCCAGTTTGATCTCCCGCTGGAGGGTCCGTCTCGCCTCTCTGTACGCCTCGTAGCGGTTGGCGGTCTCCTCTTCGTCGCGCCCCAGCCTGCGACGGCGAGCCCTCAGGAATCCCCTGCGTGCCCGGATGCAGTTCTCTCGCATCTCCGCGATCTCCGGAGTCCACCAGTAGACCGGACGGTCGCGTCTGCCACCCGGAACGGAGCGCGGCATCGAGGCGTCGCACGCCGCGCTCATGTATCGTCGAAGCTCTTCGGCCTCCTCGTCGACGCTTCCCTGCGTGGCGGACGGTCGTCGGGCGTCCCAGCTCCAGGCGGAAACGATGGCCGCCGCCCGAAGCATCTCTCTGTTCCTTTCCTTCAGACGCCATCTCGGTGGTGGTGGCGGGCGGGTACGGTCCTCTCCTCGTCGTCGTCGGGCGTTGTAGTCGTCGGGGGCCACCTCCATGAATATGTAGAGGTGGTCCGATAGGGTTTCCATCCCTTCGGCCACTCTCCAGTTGCGGATCCGCCTGAACAGCTCCGGGGTGGTCCACGTGACGTCGACCACGGACGACCCTCTCCATGCCACGCAGGTGCTCGCCGAGCCTCTGTTCGCCAGCAGTAGTCCGAGGCCCGCTGCCCAGTCGGTGAGCATCCTTCCTCGTGTGTCGGTTCCGCGGTTTCCCCATTGCGTCGAGTGGGCGTTAAAGTCCCCGAGGACGAGTACCTGGCGGGGGAAGCATCCCCGAACGCACTCGCCGACCCGATCCAGGAAATCCCCGTACGCTGCCAGTCCGATGTTGGGGGAAACGTAAACCGCCACCACGGCCACTCCGGCCCGCTCGACCGCGACGAAGCCTCTGCCGCGGTCGAGCAAGACGCCGGGGGCGCCCGAGGCTGCCGTCCACGTTATGGCCGCGGATCCATCCAAGTCGCCGACCCAGTTGGGGGCGTCGGGGACGCGATACGGCTCGGACACCGCCGCGAGGGCGACCTCGTTCTCTCGGATGGTCTGGAACAGCAGATCTTGCGCCCTTCCCGACCTGCCGAGGTTGCATTGGAGCAGACGATCGTATTATGCGGTCACCTCCATGGCCTCCTCCCGACCATCCGCCGCTGCTGGTTTGGCGGCGCTCCCGGGTGTCCTTTCCGCGGCTGGCTCGCGGGTGGGTCTCCTCTTCTTGACTTTGGGGGGGGCGCATGCCACCCCGCCCATCCTGTGGTTGGCTGGCGCCCCTAGCAGTTCGCACAAGGGGCACTTGGGAGCCGAGGCTGGACAGCCTCTGGCTCGATGTCCGCTTTCGCCGCATCTATAACACAGCTGCCCTCGGTCCACGGTGGACACGCACGTTGCGCGCACGTGCCCCAGTTCCAGGCACCTGTAGCACTGCAGGGGCCTCTTCGCGATGGCCGTGATCCTCGCGGTCGACCAGCCCAGGGGTATCTTTCCTGCCTGGGCTAGTTTGCGCGCTCCCGCCACCGGGCATTTCACCCATGCCGACCCGAGACCGCCTCTGGTGGCGCCGATCTCGCCGACGCGCACCTCCGCGTCCCCGCATCCTGCCGCCGAGGCCAGTGCTTTCCGCAGCTCTTCCTGCTTGACCGAGATGTCTATCCCGGTCACGCGCAGTTCCGCCATCCTGGTTGGCGCGGCGACTCTCACCGCCGTCGGGTCTAGCGTCTCGGCCAGACGCGTCGCCAGCAGCGTCGCTTTCCCCCTGTCCCTGTCCCCAGGGACCCTGATGATAATGGCGCCCGTCATCGCCTTCCTCATCTCGACGGACTCCACGCCGAGCTCCGCGAGCGGCACCTTCGCTCTGGCCGTTTCGAGGACGTCCGCGTACGACATCTTCGATCCCTCGTTCAGCGTGAGAGTCACCGCGGATGTCCGCGGTGCCCGAGGGAGCGTGGCCGTTCTGGCTGTCCGCGACGGTCCTCCGTTGGTTGCGGCGGCGCTCGGTTTCGGCGCGCCTGTCGTCCTGGGCTGGGCTTGCTGCTGGCGTCCTCCGGTCGGTGGAGCCATGGTCGCCCCTCTTCTCGCCGTCCCTCCTTCTTCTCCGGCGGCGGCGACGACTGTCTTCCTTTGCCTCTTCTTTCTTCTCTTCTTCTTCTTCCTCGTCTCTACCACCGTCCACTCCCCGCCCTCCTGCTCCCTCGGGAGCGGTGTTTGGGCGGCACGGAGGGTGGCGCGGCGGTCAGCGCTTTGGCGCGCTTCCGGGGAACGTCGTAGCCGGTCCCTGGACCGCTCCTCGAAGGCCCGGAGAGTGAACGCTTTCAGCTCGTGTATCGCCTTCTCCAGCGCGTCGAGTCGTGCCCCGTCGCTCCCGCCTTCCTGCGGAGGACGGCCGTACACGGACGCTTGAGCGCGCGCAGCCCGCAGTTCTTGGCGGAGGGCCGCGTTCTCCTCGCGTAGTGCGGCCACGATGTCGCTCTCGTGCGTCGGTCCGGTCCTCCTCGGGGAGTCGTTCCTCCACGCGGCGACGACGTAGCTTGCCGCTTCCTTTAGGTCCCTTATGAACGTCCCCTTGAGGTTGGACGATACCGTCGCAACCCGCATGATGCGGGAGACGTGCATCATCAGCCCGGCGCTGACCTCCGCGGGCGAGCTCATCCTTAGCTGCGTTACTAGCTCTTCGGACACGTCCGGGGTCGTTATCGCGACCCTCCTCTTCTTGCTCCTTGACGTCGCGGAAGCCATCGACGAGCGTGACGCGAACGACGCGACCGACTCCTCGTCGTCGGACTTGGCACGCGTCCGCAGTGCTACCGTCATCGGTGATAGGGCGTCGTCCACCGTGGCCGGGGCGAGAAAAACGCTCTCCGCGGCTCTCAGCGAACCTCTCGTCACTCTTCTCGGAGATTCCTCGACTATGTCCATGCCGATGCTCTCCTCCGCCTCGCCAGACGTGGAAACGCGTCCGGGGGCCTGGCGGTCCACCCCCGAACGGCCGTGGTCGTGAGATGACGACGCAGCGGGGCCCACTTGACTACCCACGACTGCGCCGGTACTGGGGTATCCCTCCCCTGCACCGTAAACTTTCCTTTTTTGTTTCTCCATATCCATTGTTGTTGTTACTTTTTTAGTTTCGCCCGGTCGTCAACGTATGTCTCCGTCCTGGTGCCACTCACTCTTTCGCACCCTGCCCCGGTCAAGGCCGGTGCAGGGTGACGGGGAGCCCCACGAGAAGGTGAGGTGAGTGGTCTTGGCAGATATGGGCCCACCGACTTCTCCGAAGTTCTCCGCACCGGATCGGCGAACTGACGGGTACCAAAGGCACCGACCAGCCGCCACCCGACTATAAGAGAACATCAGATCCATCGGGGTTTCCCAGGGCGTGGTCCTACGCCCCGAGAACCCATACCCGCCTCGTGCTCCCCAACCTAACCCCAACCTAACCCCAACCTAACCCCAACCTAACCCCAACCTAACCCCAACCTAACCCCAACCTAACCCCAACCTAACCCCAACCTAACCCCAACCTAACCCCAACCTAACCCCAACCTAACCCCAACCTAACCCCAACCTAACCCCAACCTAACCCCAACCTAACCCCAACCTAACCCCAACCTAACCCCAACCTAACCCCAACCTAACCCCAACCTAACCCCAACCTAACCCCAACCTAACCCCAACCTAACCCCAACCTAACCCCAACCTAACCCCAACCTAACCCCAACCTAACCCCAACCTAACCCCAACCTAACCCCAACCTAACCCCAACCTAACCCCAACCTAACCCCAAACCTAACCCCAACCTAACCCCAACCTAACCCCAACCTAACCCCAACCTAACCCCAACCTTTTTTTTTTTTTTTTTTTTTTTTTTTTTTTTCGTGGAGGAAACCTTCATAGGCGCCCCGCGCCCTCCGGGGAGAGGGCGCTGGGTAGTGCCGGATTCGTACCGGCTAAAACCTCCACGGTGGCCGTCCTTGGCGCATGGCGGAAGGGACCCTAGAAACGCTCATTAGCATGTCATCACGAGCCCCCTCCGCGCCGAGTTCACCTCGAGTTATGCAAGTCTAACTAACGGGCCGCCGTGCAAGACCTCCTGGTTCCCCGACCAGGCGATTTAGCGGCACCGTGGCGCCGAAGCAGCCGACGCCTAAGACCCACCTGACGGCGAAGCGGTCCGAGCTCGCTTGGAAGTGGTGTGCCCACGCCCCCCACCCCGCCGCCGCCGTCCGCGTATCCTTTCGGGATGGGAATCCCGTTCTCTCTCGCGCTCCGCCGCCTCCTTCCGCAGCATCACCTGCTCGCAGAATGTAACGACCGCCCTTCGACTCCTCTCGTTCGCCAGCAGCGCACCGAACACCGCCGGCGGGGAGAGGTCTCCCCCTATTTCAGCAACGAGGGCGCGGCGAGGCAACGCCCACGCCGAACAGTACTCCAGCGTGTGTTGCGCCGAGTCCACGCCCTCGTTGCAATGCTGGCAACGCGCGGTCGCCTCCCGTCCTATCCTGTGCAGGTATTCGCCGAAGCATCCATGCCCGGTAAGTACCTGCGTCGCCCTGTAGGTCAGGGCGGGCGCGCCGCCGTCCAACCACTCGTTCCAGTTTGGTAGGACGGCCTCGATGACCCGGAGGCCAGGCGCGCCGGTTCCCGTTGCGAGACTGGCCCGCCACGAATCCAACAATGTTCGTCGAGCCCGCACCACAGCGTCATTGCGTGCCGCCTCGTCCACCCCACCCGATGGTGCTCGCGTCCGCTGATAGATCTCTCGAGACCGTAGGGCCTCCAACTCGAACGGGGGTAACCCCGCGAGCAAGGCCGCCGCCGTAGCCGAGACTGTGCGATAAGCCCTCACCGTCCTAACGGCCACCGTACGATGCAGTCTCCTGACCAGCCGGAGACTGCGACGATTGGCCAACAGGCTCGCCGCCCAGATCGGAGCACCGTACAGGAGCCTCGATCGCACCACCCCGGCATACAACCGGCGCACCCCGACGCCCGGTCCGCCGAGCCGAGGCAACAGACGCCCCAGGGCGTTAGCTGTAGCCTCAACGGACGGTACCAGACGCTCGAAGTGATCGCCGAAAGTCCAATGGCTGTCGAGCGTTAGACCAAGATACTTCATCCGGGTACCGACCTCGACGTCGACCCCTCCCAACCGCAGCCGGTAACCCGCCGGAGGCGTCCCGTGATCGGCCCTCTTGCACAACCACATGGCTTCCGACTTTTCCGGGGATACCTCCAGCCCCAAATCCCTGATGGCGGCGACGACGCAGGCCACCGCTAACTCCGCCAAACGGACAGTCCTACCCCACGCCGAGCCCCAAACCAGCACCAACGTGTCGTCAGCGTAGTACGTCAGCGCTGACTCGGGGGGCAACGGCGATACGTCATACGCGAGAACCCACAGTAACGGTCCTAGGACTTAACCCCAACGGTGTCCAACGTTATCCAACGTTGTCCCATGGTGTTCAACGATGCAGTCCAATATAGATCATCCAAAATTCTTTCCGTGGCATTTGGAGATCCACACTGGAACAATGGTGTACCACGGTGCAGTTCAGTCCCGATCATCAAAAAATCCTCTTAGAGGCTTTTGGTGATCCAAACTAGACCGTTGCGTAGTTCTTGGCTTGGTATCCTTTTTCAAAGATTAATCAACTGATTAATTTTTGGAAAACGATACCAATTACCAGGTCTCACCACGAGGAGGTGACTACGCATGAGACCCGCCCATGAGTTATTTAACATTATGCATCGGTCTCGACATTCAACCTATTGGCAAGAATGTCGAGTTCTGACTCTACTTGATCATGGGCCTGCGTAAAGAGATAGCTATTTCGTAGCCTAGTCGTGAAACACCTATCTCCTACGCAGCAGTTACACGAATCTTTACAAACGTAAAACAAAGCTTACACAACGCAATATCTATCTCCCACACAACGCAACATTCATCTCCCATACAACGATTACATCGATCAGTACAAACATCGTACAATAATTCGCAACCCTATCGGCAACATTCCGTATCAAAGACACATTTGTCTAACTTGGAACGAAAGAAACAAAATGAGGCTACTATGGAAAAGGAGCCCCAACAATCAGACGATGAAAGAAAAACCGCGGCGCACCCGAAACGAACGAGATCGCGATCTCTCGAAAGAAGTAACAAACCTACGTGACGTACTCCCGTGTACCAGATAACTCTAAGGTTCAGCGGAAAGCCCAAGCATTGACCTTCGCCCGATTCCTGTCACGTCGTCTGGATCTTATCACGGTCGATGGCACCTACCGATGATACTAGTGACCCAGCAAATAGGCCTGCAATTTAACCACTCCAACTGAACAGTGGAACCCGGGGAGGGACCGCTGAACAGATTTACGAAGGCAAGAGGCCCCAACTGAACAGTGGGGTCCACTCACGGGGAGGGACCGCTGAACAGGATTACGAAGGCATTACCCCAACTGAACAGTGGGCTCCACACCCACGGGGCCGACAGGATTACGGAGGACGTGAAATGCAGGTCTCTGCCCGAGTACCGAAGTACCAATCGGACAGTATTGCGGATCGCAGGTATCACCAGTGCGATGACAACTCCCGTGATTCGAGGCAAACGACGAGCAGTTGTCGAGTAGTCACCAAGACAGAGGTGTGCTTGGGGCGACTTACGAATCCAAAGAGTTGTCTGGTACACGTTGACCCGCACGTACCCGGAATACGCACGAGCGAGTACGTCGCGCTACGGTTCGAAAGAACTGAGCGACCGTGAACCGATAAATCGTGGGAACAATATTTCCAGCGTGGTAAGCGAGGGGATGACGAGAGACGAGAGTTTTATTTTTCGTTCCAAGATAGATAAGTAGTTTTGGTCAGAATGAGCTTACAATGCACATAACATAGGTATCTATCTTATGATTAATTAAGGCTAAAACGCTCGCATCCCACGGTGTCCCGCGATGTCCCACGATGTCCCACGATGTCCCACGGCGCCCCCGCGGGGGGGTCTTAGTCCAGTCTAGATCACCAAAACTATTTTGGATGATCAAGACCAGACTATATTCAAGTAGTTTTTAGCTTGATATCGTTTCTCAAATAATAATACTAATATTCAAAATAGTACTTGGTGTATTATTATTTCGGAAACGATACCAATTACCGGGACCCACCACGAGGAGGTAACTACGCTCGGGTCCCATTTACATAATCAGTTTTTAAGCATTGGAAGCAGAGATGTAAAATTATTTTATAATAAAGCGACATTGTAGCGGCGACATTGTTTTGCCCGGAGTTTATTTGTTCTTACATTACTTGTAATCTAACGGTCTTGATACCGTTAGATTACAAAACAACATGATTTGAAATGTCCTCTGACTCATGTGCAGCTACAGATAAAATGTGGTTGCCTTCGGTTAAATTGCACTTGCTTCCTTGATTCCATGAATATGGTGTTGTTTCCTTGGTTTTGAGCAGACATGGAAAATTACATCTTAAAATTACACTCTGTGTTACCACTGGTTTTATACGAAATAGTGAAATGAGAAATTAAATACTGTATTTAAAATTAAAAAATAATGCTATATACAAATAAAATAGCACTTCAAAGACTTGATAGATTTCGTTAATAAAATAAAACAAAATAAATCATTAATTCACTCACTACGAATTCATGGTATTGATCTAAATAAATGAATGTAGAGTTACCTCCGATTAACGGTACAACTGTTATAAATTAAGAGCATAATTACTTTGAATTAATGCGACAATGTGATTATAAATTATTGGTATAACTGTTAAGAATTAATGGAGTAATTGTTTTAGATTAATGGCTTAAATGTTATAAATTAATGGCTTAGATGATATAAATTAATAGCTTAAATGCTATAAATTAATGACTTAAATGTATAAAATAACAGTTCAAATGTTGTAAATTAATGGCTTAGATGTTGTAAATTAATAGCTTAAATGTTATAAATTAATAGCATAAATGTATAAAATAACAGTTTAATGTTATAAATTAATAGCATAAATGTTATAAATTAGTAGTTTATACGTTATAAATTAATTGCTTAAATGTTACAAATTAATGGCTGAAGTGCTATAAATTAATGGTTTAAATGTTGTAAATTAAGAGCTTGGATGTTATGAATTAATAGTTTGAATGTTAGTGATTAATGGTTAAAAGGTATAAATTAATACTTTAAATGTTAGAAGTTAATGACTTAAATGCATAAAATAAGAATTCAAATATTCTATATTAAGAGCTTAAATGTTATTATTTAATAGTTCGAATGTTAGAAATAAATGGTTTAAATGTATAAAGTAATAGTTCAAATGTTGTAAATTAATACCTTAGATGTTGCAAATTAATAGCTTAAATGTTATAAATTAATAGCTTAAATGTATAAAAAGATCAGTTCAAATGTTGTAAATTAATGGTTTCGATGTTGTAAACTAATAGCTTAAATGTTATAAATTAATAGCATAAATGTTATAAATTAATAGTTTAGACGTTATAAATTAATTCCTTAAATGTTATAAATTAATGGCTTAAATGTTATAAATTAATAGCTTAAGTATTGTAAATTAATGGTTTAGACGTTATAAATTACTTGTTACAATGTTGTTATTTGATATTTTTTTTGTTTACCTTTTATTTAAATTCTGCTTCGATGTTCACTCTCCGGAATTTCAGGCACAAAAGAGCTCGCGCGCGACTTCCGTGTTCCTTATATACCTTGGCAAGGTGTCGGTTTGTTAATCAAACGGTGACGATTTTTTGACATAGCAGGAGACGGTTTTTCCATTATAACAAAATCAAACTGAACGATTTCTTAATTTTTATCACAAATTAGCATCATTAACGATTTAATGCGATATCCATTTTTATCATTTTAATAGTTTCTACAAACTAAGACTAAATTCAAACCTCCTTGATACTAGTTTTCGACCATCAATTAGTTTGAACAAAAAGGGAAAAGAGCCTAAGGGCAGTCGATGACGTTACTGTGAAATAAGTGAAGCTATTAAATAATCAGACAGATAAAATTCATATTAAGCGTTATATTATATTATCGATATTCGTTCATTTACTCGTAAATTAAAAAATAAAATGTTCTTTTTTCTTGAATAACACCTGCATCACTGCTTGCGATATTTAAAATTCTTATTTAATGCTTATTTAAAAGTCATGTACCTTTTTAATTCTTCTCAAGTTAAACATAGTTGAAACATAAAATGGCTTTATTTCTTCAATACCGCCTGCATCGCTGTACGTGATGCAGTTATTAATTATGTAGCGAATAATATGAACTAATTGACTATAATCCCGGTTAGATACTTCTTCGTTAGATCTATCAAAGGATCTATTAGGCTATTAGCGAGACTTATTGATTCCTTAGTGAAATATCAAATTCTATGAAGATTAACTAAATGATTTTATTCAATTAGTATTCGACAATGTCTGTCATATTCAACAACCTTCTTTTATAATAGATTCTGCTCGGATCAATTATTTTATAATAAATTGCAGATTATGCCACTGTATATTATAAGATATTTGCCTACAGCTCTATTTTTCTAATTCATTGATTTTATTATTAGTCCCGTTGGTTTTTCACACGAGTATTTGTTGTACGTATATCTCCATTATGCTCAGATTTTTAACATCGTCGGATAACTACCTTTTTCGTAACATAGTTCGTGCAACCGTAAACTCGTACTGTATTTAAAATCATTCGGTAATTAATCATTACAGGAGTGAACTTGTCAGGGATTTCATGGATGCGAATATTCGTAGGAAGGTATAAAATGATTCGATCTATTGAAACTGGTCTTTTTTTTAATAAAAATTTATTTCATGATATTCCCGGCAAATCACGTCGCACGATTAATAACTATGATAAGGACCCCAGGTTGTTGCGACTAGATCATCGAAAAATTAACGAAAAACGGAGAGAGAGTAACGATCATTCTCGAATCTGGCGAAAGCCTGACGAGTCTTCAACTTCATCTCAAATTGACTAGTTTCAAGTTTCCAGTTGACTAGTCTAGATACAATTTTAATTTATTTTAATGCGCAGGGCTAAAAATTCAATTCAACGGATCACCGCTGTTTTTCGGGATACATGGACAAAACGAAGCTTATTGTACTCCCCATTTCCTGCTTTATACAGCGCACATCAGAAGGTTTGCACTGCGTCAACACTGGTCCCTGTCAAGTCCGATACAATTTTGAGTTTTTTTAATGCTGCATGCTAAAAATTCAATTCAACGAATGTCCGCTGTTTTTCGGGATACATGGACAATTCGATGCGCGTTGTACTCGACATTTGCTGCTTTATACAGCGCACATCAGAAGCTTTGCACTGTGTCATCACTGGTCCCTGTCAAATCCGATGCAATTTTAACCCGTTGCGTAGTTCTTGGCTTGGTATATTTTTCCAAAAATTAATCAGTTGATTAATCTTTGAAAAACGATACCAATTACCAGGTCTCACCACGAGGAGGTGACTACGCATGAGACCCGCCCATGAGTTATTTAACATTATGCATCGGTCTCGACATTCAACCTATTGGCAAGAATGTCGAGTTCTGACTCTACTTGATCATGGGCCTGCGTAAAGAGATAGCTATTTCGTAACCTAATCGCGAAACACCTATCTCCTACGCAGCAGTTACACGAATCTTTACAAACGTAAAAAAAAAGCTTACACAACGCAATATCTATCTCCCACACAACGCAACATTCATCTCCCATACAACGATTACATCGATCAGTACAAACATCGTACAATAATTCGCAACCCTATCGGCAACATTCCGTATCAAAGACACATTTGTCTAACTTGGAACGAAAGAAACAAAATGAGGCTACTATGGAAAAGGAGCCCCAACAATCAGACGATGAAAGAAAAACCGCGGCGCACCCGAAACGAACGAGATCGCGATCTCTCGAAAGAACTAACAAAACTATGTGACGTACCCCCGTACACGAGATAACCCCGAGGTTCAGCGGAAGGCCCAAGAATTGGCCGCAACTCGATTCCTGTTTCGCCGTTCGAAACTTACACGAGTCGCGGTCGATGGCGCCGACCGATGATGCCAGTGATCCACTGGTAATTCAACCGTGGATCCAGCACATAGGCCAGCAACTTATCACACTCCAACTGAGCAGTGGAACCCGGGGATGGATCGCTGAACAGGATTACGAAGGCAAGAGGCCCCAACTGAACAGTGGGGTCCACTCACGGGGAGGGACCGCTGAACAGGATTACGAAGGCATTACCCCAACTGAACAGTGGGGTCCACTCCCGCGGGGCCGAACAGGATTACGGAGGACGTGAAATTGCAGGTCCCTGACCGAGTACCGAAGTACCAATCGGACAGGACTGCAGATCAACACGACTGAATCCCCAAGAGAATCGCAAGCATCACCGGCGCGACGACAACTCCCGTGATCCGATGCAAACGTCGAGCAGTCATCAAGACAGAGGGGTTCTTGGGGCGACTTACGAATCCGAAAGAGTTGTCTAGTGAACGTTGACCCGCACACACCCGAAATATGCGCGAGCGAGTACGCCACGCAACAGTTTGAAAGAACTGAGTGATCGCGAACCGATAAATCGCGAGTGCAATACCTCCAATGTGGTAAGCGAGTGGAGGGAGACGAGATTTTTCTTTTTTCGTTCCAAGGTGGATAAATATCGTTGTACAGAATGAGCTCACAATGCACTTAACATAGGTATCTACCTTACGATTAATTAATGCTACAACGCACGCATCCCACGGTATCCCACGGTGTCCCACGGTGCCCCGGGGTGTCCAACGTTGTCCCACGGTGTCCAACGGTGTCCAACGGTGTCCAACGGTGTCCAACGGTGTCCAACGGTGTCCAACGGTGTCCAACGATGTCCAACGATGTCCAACGATGTCCAACGATGTCCAACGATGTTCCACGGTGTTCCACGTTGCAGTCCAGTCTAGATCATCCAAAATTCTTTTGGCGGCATTTGGAGATCCACACTGGACCGACGATGTCCCACGTTGCAGTCCAGTCTAGATCATCCAAAATTCTTTTGGCGGCATTTGGAGATCCACACTGGACCGACGATGTCCCACGTTGCAGTCCAGTCTAGATCATCCAAAATTCTTTTGGCGGCATTTGGAGATCCACACTGGACCGACGATGTCCCACGTTGCAGTCCAGTCTAGATCATCCAAAATTCTTTTGGCGGCATTTGGAGATCCACACTGGACCGACGATGTCCCACGTTGCAGTCCAGTCTAGATCATCCAAAATTCTTTTGGCGGCATTTGGAGATCCACACTGGACCGACGATGTCCCACGTTGCAATCCAGTGTAGATCATCCAAAATTCTTTTCGCGGCATTTGGAGATCCACACTGGACCGACGATGTCCCACGTTGCAGTCCAGTCTAGATCATCCAAAATTCTTTTGGCGGCATTTGGAGATCCACACTGGACCGACGATGTCCCACGGTGTCCAACGGCGTCCAACGGCGTCCAACGGCGTCCAACGACGTCCTACGGTGTCCAACGGCGTCCAACGGAGTCCAACGGCGTCCCACGTTGCAGTCCAGTTTAGATTATCCAAAATTCTCTTCGTGGCTTTTCGTAATCCAAACTGGACTGTATTAGCGTGGTTCTTAGCTTGGTATCGAATTATTGTGCAATGTTTGTACTTATCGATGTAGTGGTTTTCCAAAAATTAATCAACTGATTAATCTGCGAAAACGATTACATCGTTCAGTACAAACATTGTAAAATAATTCGCATCCGTACTGGCAACATTCGGTATCAAAGACACATTTGTCTAACTTGGAACGAAAGAATGGAAATGAAACTATTGACACTGCATATACAATTTAGAGTCTTGCAAAAGAGACATACGACTCGTTGTACTTAACTTATGAAGATATCGAAAAGTTATATACTCCAACGTAACCGCAATATGCTTCTTTTAAAAATGGGGAAATGGGAAGAAGCCTGAACAATCAGACAATGGAAGAAAAATCATTTGGGTATCTAGCATACATATTTAATATGCTATGAAATGTTCATATATGTAATTGAAATGTACTTTCTGTAAATTGATAAATTTGAAACAAACTCATTTACTTGATTTGGTATATGAAAGAAACAGGTATCTTCAAAACGAGAACATTTTATACATGAAAAATAAACTACTAATAATGGTTAATTATAGATCAAATTACTATTGATTAAATTTTAGCAAATATAGAGAATCATTTGTATCTTTTTAATCGAAACCAGGGTTACGTTGAAAACAAGAATTTTAAGTAATTGAATTTAATCTGAATTAAAAATTCAATATGAAATTCGAATATTTATAAAATTCTACATTACTGTTAAAAGATTGAACATATCGCGGTCGAAAAAATGTTAAAAGTTATGGTTCTAAGAACGAATAATCACCAGCACTAATTCCAATTGCAATGAATTAAATTTTAAACAATATTTTAAGCCTTCATAGCAACATTAAGATATTTCATTATAACTCTTTGTTGCGCATAAAATCGCTCACAGATTCATGTATGTAAATATATATATATATTATTCATTCGTAGTAAAGTTATGTATTTTAGGAGTTATGGTAACGTTAACGCTGACAAATAAATATGTCTTATAGCAGTATTTTCAGTAATAAACGTGGTAATAAGGGGCGCTGAAAAGGAAACAAAGCAGTAGCCAGAAGGGCTACTAAAATTCAATCGTCTTCCACTCTATATAAACCCGATCAACACGCCGAGAGTGGAACTGAATATTCTTGTTTCGCAACACTAATTTACTACTAACATTTATGAAGCAGAAAATTCTCAAAATCAAACGCGATGAGTGCTTCGTTATATCTGCAATATCAATTAATCTACCATTTAAAAAAAAAGAAAAGTCTGAAAATTCCCGATATTTGATACGCAACGCTAATAAATATAAATCTACGCACTCGTATTTAAGCAATACGCGACACTAATAGCGAGAGATCGAAGTGCAACCATTTAAGAGGTTGCTGATGAACGATCACACTTGCACAGCTCTTGCAGCTGTACGTGTGATCCAGGAACAGTGTCCGACAATTGCAGTCGGAGGGTTGGGGCAGTTTGTGAACGCAACTCTACTCAACAAAACGCGATCATTTATTATCGCAACGCTAAAAGGAAAAATAAGCAGAACTCGCGATGGAACAATATCGCAACGCTAACTCTTATAGTGAATTTAATAAAAATTACTATTTACTATATAAAAACAGCTGCTTTAAATATTCTGGTATTGCTACTTGCAATACTATAAAATTAATTGAAAACTAACACTTTTATAATCTAATTTTAAATAATAGAAAACAAGAAAAATTCTAAAAATTGCAAAAGACAATCGCGATATCGTAATTCGCAACTCTAAAGCAAACGCGATTATCATTTTATCGCAACTCTAATTCAAACCGTAATCATTTTCTCGCCACACTAATGAAAAGCCGCGATGTTATTTCGCAACTCTAATACAACCCGTAATTAATTTATCGCAACACTAATAAGAAAAATCGCGAGTGGAGGGCTGACATGTCGCAGTGCAACCATGTAGGAGGTTGCCGATGAATGATCACACTTGTACAGCTCTTGCAGCTGTACGTGTGATCCAGGAACAGTGTCCGACAATTGCAGTCGGAGGGTTTGGGCAGTTTATGAACGCAACTCTACTCAACAAAACGCGATCATTTATTATCGCAACGCTAACAGGAAAAATTAGTAGAACTCGCGATGGAATAATATCGCAACGCTAACTCTTATAGTGAATTTAATAAAAATTACTATTTACTATATAAAAAAGCTACTTTAAATATTCTGGTATTGCTACTTGCAATACTATAAATTTAACTGAAAATTAACACTTTTATAATCTAATTTTAAACAATAGAAAACAGGAAAAATTCTAAAAATTGCAAAAGACAATCGCGATATCGTAATTCGCAACTCTAAAGCAAATGCGATTATTATTTTATCGCAACTCTAATTTAAACCGTAATCATTTTCTCGCCACACTAATGAAAAGCCGCGATGTTATTTCGCAACTCTAATACAACCCGTAATTAATTTGTCGCAACACTAATAAGAAAAATCGCGATTTGCCCAATGGGACGATGGACCGATATATACATCGGCCAAAAAAGCAAACTACTACTACTACTATTACTACTACTACTACTACTACTACAAATACTAAAATCGAGCATAGTGACAAAGTAGTAACAATAATGATTTCCCATGCTCTGGATGACCCAGAGGATGGGGAGCCATTAGTAGTTGCCCTCTTGAGTGGCAGTTTGCCGGGCCTCTTCAGCTTATAGCCTCTTCTTTCTTCGGGCGCAATGCCCGCTGAAACTTAAATCTAAGCTCGAGACTTCTAAATCGCAAACAAAAAAAAAACTTGAAAATAAAAATATAAACCGCGGAAGCTGATTGAAGTGCACATGGACTGACCAACGATCACTGCTGTGATCGTTGCTCACTCGCATGTGCGTGCTCGAGCAATAAACGTTCGTTTCGAGCCCATTCGCGACCGCGACCGCGAAATTCGAAAAATCGAAAGGCAAAACCAGAGACGAGTGCATGCTCTACTCATGCCAGTTTCACCGTCGATTTTTCAAATTAGATTTCCAGAAACAGGTTGATCACACGAAAACGCGCCTACCCGACCAGAGACTGTGCCAACCTGCCCGGCCCTACCTACTTATAATTAACAGACATACCAGAAAGTATACTACCTATCCTACCTAGCGCTATATTTAAAAATGGCAAAACAGACACACCAACACACTCGCTCCACGGTTCTCACACAAACGCTCGGGCGCAAAGGTCCTACACTAGAGAGGACGTCCCGGGACGCCTCCGACACCCGAGCTTAACACATACCATGCACACTCTAAGGTACGTACCGTTTTCCTGAAATCGACTGACGAAGGCTAGTGACCATTGCGTAAAACGTGATAAAACACGTCTGAGGAAATGATATCGTTAAAATAAATGTAAGTAAACTTGGAATTATAATTGTAATTTACGGCAATATTAAAAGCGTGGTTACACTTAATCGCGTGGACGATATTATCACAAATTGTGATTGTATCGAGACGTAAATTGAATCGATATATGTCTCGACATTTTTAATATTTGAAGTTTTAACGAATGAGAAAAAGCGACGCAGTTCCACGGCCTAACAACACACACACATAATGTGGAAAATACGTCGTGCACGATACACTAACACATCGTCAGTCGCTGACAAATTATTACATTACTTAATTCTAGATCATCGTGCCCAATGTCTTTCTCCCATTCAAGTAGCACCTGGGCACGTGAATGAGATCCTGACAATGGGCACGGAAAGGGTTAAACCTGAAAATCCTGATCTAAAAAAGAATGATTAGTTTGTGTAATTTTTATTTAACGGACTAACGTTCTTTGATTTTATATTTTACTACTTCGTATCTGATTAAATCTACTTTATTAATTTTATAGTAACTAAGTAACTCTACTTTATTAATTTAATAAATCAGAACAAGATTTTAATATTGCAAAAAAGGCAGCGTTAATTAAAAAAAACTGAGACTCGATCAAATGGAATATTTGACTCTAAATATATTACTAAGAAAGAAATAATCTCAGGCGATCTCTTTATCAAAGCATATACTCGAAAGTGCAGAAGCAGTGTTCAAAATTATTGCTTTGATTCAAAAATCTGCCTGTCGCGAAGTGTCTTCTTGCACGTAATATTTCACACATTCTTGTACGGGAAAAAATGAATTTTAACTCATATTTTAAATTCTAGCCAAAGTGACATAAACGAACGTGACTTAATATTGTCACGATTAATTCATTGCTTAAGATCAAGTATATTTATGTTAAACAGGTATATTCGTGTACATATTTGCCATTTGCAAATATTCATACGGAATATTAACATGCATATTTATAAATAACACGAATATATTCTCAAGTGTATATGTTTAAACTAATTATTAAAAAACTAATTATTATAAATGCGATGTGCAAGAAGACCTATCCTAAACTAATAAATTTGAAAAAAGAGCGTTACTACTCACGGGTATAAAAAATACCCGCGGTCACTATGCTCGCAAAAAATTCTACGTAATACAACCGGTCACTCGTGCCGATTCGGACCTTTCATCCTACGACATGATTGAGTGACCGGAGGAACAAAAATGCATGCGACTCACCGTTCGAAGCGGAGAAACAGAGGACGTACCATGGATCAGGCAGGAACCGTGTAAGGTCCAGTGGTGGAAACGGAGGTTGCGAAAAATCTGTTACAGAACAAAACACGATTAGTGATTGCTGATTATTTAAAAAGATGGAAATAATGAAAAATGAAGGTTTATTAACTTTAGTAATTTTAGTAGTAATAAAGATTGAGATTCTAATAAACTTTGATTAGTATAAAAACTGAAAAACTATTATGAAAGTTTAAAATCTAAAAATTAAGAATCTAATGATTTTTTAATATTTTAGTCATTTGTTTCATAATTCGGTATTAAGATTTTAACACTTATTTTATTTTAATGAAAGAATAACCTCAGAAAATGCTAAACTCCCAAATTTTCTTTCCCAAACTTTAGCAATTCAGTGATTTTTGATACGTATCAGACAGTTTTATTTCAATTAAAAAGAACATTTACAGGTTTCTAAATTATCAATCGTTTTTATTTTATAATTAACAATATTTCAAACAAAATATAATTAATAGAACAAATTGAAATACAATATATAAAACTACTTACATTCTTGAGCTCCTGGAGAGGCTTTATCCTCTTGAGGGAGGCACTGACTCTAATACCGAAAACGAATATTCAAAAAATTAAATATATAAAAAAAAAAAATAAAAGACTACGTTACCGCGACCGCTTAAATTATGATCGGCGAACAAGAATTCTAATATCGCGTACAAATTTAATTGATAAAATTTTATTACTTTCGCGTGTGATTATTCGATCGAAATGAATCAAAAATATCGTGATTTTAAAATATTGAAAAGAAATTACTGCGTAGCAAACACTGACTCTACAACCGCATTGCGCGCGGTCACAAATATTCCCTGAAAATGAAGCAGTTTAAGGGCGGGGGCGAGTGGGAGGGTGGAAAAGAATCGAAACGTTGTTTCGACAATTTTCTTCTTTTTCCTATTGAACGTTTATTTAGAAAATACTGCTATTTTTTTACACTTAAAAATTATTATTAAGAAATTGGAACAAGTTTGAAAAATATTATTTAGTTGAAAATTCTGAGATATTTCTCGATAGCGAACAAATGCTTACGAATACCGTGAATGCAATGCAATCGTTTGCAAGAATTATACTGTGAATTTTCGTTATTAGAATACGAAATATACATTCCATTAATACACTATAGTCGCGTGTTATAAATATTGGAAAATATTTGCAAGAATTCAAAAGTTCACCACTTAAATATACTTAAAGAATACTGCACAAAAGCGCGCGAAACCTTGTTTCGAGGTATTTGAATCCAACTGTTACTAAGTTGCAAGTTTATGACGTTATAACTCAATTTGAAACAATAAGATAATACGTTAAAAATTCATTTGAAGTAAGAGAATAATTTCATACATCGGGATCTTTCAAAAGAATCAATGGAGTCACGCGACGCACTCTTGTGCACAAAATAACTGCAAGATTCAGTGGAAAAGAAAAATAGATTTTTATATCTTGTTCCAAGTCAGATAAGTATCATTGTACAGAATGGGCTCAGAATGGGTTCGACATGTCAAGACATATCCCACGGTGTCCCACGGTGTCCCACGGTGTCCCACGGTGTCCAGCGGTGTCCCACGGTGTCCCACGGTGTCCCACGGAGTCCAACGGTGTCCCACGGTGTCCAACGGTGTCCAACGGTGTCCAACGGTGTCCAACGGTGTCCAACGGTGTCCAACGGTGTCCAACGGTGTCCAACGATGTCCCACGGTGCAGTCCAGTCTAGATCATCCAAAATTCTCTTAGAGGCTTTTGGTGACCCAAACTGGACTGTTGCGTAGTTCTTGGCTTGGTATAGTTTTCCAAAAATTAATCAGTTGATTAATCTTTGAAAAACGATACCAATTACCAGGTCTCACCACGAGGAGGTGACTACGCATGAGACCCGCCCATGAGTTATTTAACATTATGCATCGGTCTCGACATTCAACCTATTGGCAAGAATGTCGAGTTCTGACCCTACTTGATCATGGGCCTGCGTAAAGAGATAGCTATTTCGTAGCCTAATCGCGAAACACCTATCTCCTACGCAGCAGTTACACGAATCTTTACAAACGTAAAACAAAGCTTACACAACGCAATATCTATCTCCCACACAACGCAACATTCATCTCCCATACAACGATTACATCGATCAGTACAAACATCGTACAATAATTCGCAACCCTATCGGCAACATTCCGTATCAAAGACACATTTGTCTAACTTGGAACGAAAGAAACAAAACGAGGCTACTATGGAAAAGGAGCCCCAACAATCAGACGATGAAAGAAAAACCGCGGCGCGCCCGGAACGAACGAAATCACGATCTCTCGAAAGAACTAACAATCCTACGTGACGTACTCCCGTGTACCAGATAACCCTAAGTTTCAGCGGAAAGCCCAAGCATTGACCTTCGCCCGATTCCTGTCACGTCGTCTGGATCTTATCACGGTCGATGGCACCTACCGATGATACTAGTGACCCAGCAAACAGGCCTGCAATTTAACCACTCCAACTGAACAGTGGAACCCGGGGAGGGACCGCTGAACAGATTTACGAAGGCAAGAGGCCCCAACTGAACAGTGGGGTCCACTCACGGGGAGGGACCGCTGAACAGGATTACGAAGGCATTACCCCAACTGAACAGTGGGCTCCACACCCACGGGGCCGACAGGATTACGGAGGACGTGAAATGCAGGTCTCTGCCCGAGTACCGAAGTACCAATCGGACAGTATTGCGGATCGCAGGTATCACCAGTGCGATGACAACTCCCGTGATTCGAGGCAAACGACGAGCAGTTGTCGAGTAGTCACCAAGACAGAGGTGTGCTTGGGGCGACTTACGAATCCAAAGAGTTGTCTAGTACACGTTGACCCGCACGTACCCGGAATACGCACGAGCGAGTACGTCGCGCTACGGTTCGAAAGAACTGAGCGACCGTGAACCGATAAATCGTGGGAACAATATTTCCAGCGTGGTAAGCGAGGGGATGACGAGAGACGAGAGTTTTATTTTTCGTTCCAAGATAGATAAGTAGTTTTGGTCAGAATGAGCTTACAATGCACATAACATAGGTATCTATCTTATGATTAATTAAGGCTAAAACGCTCGCATCCCACGGTGTCCCGCGATGTCCCACGATGTCCCACGATGTCCCACGGCGCCCCCGCGGGGGGGTCTTAGTCCAGTCTAGATCACCAAAACTATTTTGGATGATCAAGACCAGACTATATTCAAGTAGTTTTTAGCTTGATATCGTTTCTCAAATAATAATACTAATATTCAAAATAGTACTTGGTGTATTATTATTTCGGAAACGATACCAATTACCGGGACCCACCACGAGGAGGTAACTACGCTCGGGTCCCATTTACATAATCAGTTTTTAAGCATTGGAAGCAGAGATGTAAAATTATTTTATGATAAAGCGACATTGTAGCGGCGACATTGTTTTGCCCGGAGTTTATTTGTTCTTACATTACTTGTAATCTAACGGTCTTGATACCGTTAGATTACAAAACAACATGATTTGAAATGTCCTCTGACTCATGTGCAGCTACAGATAAAATGTAGTTGCCTTCGGTTAAATTGCACTTGCTTCCTTGATTCCATGAATATGGTGTTGTTTCCTTGGTTTTGAGCAGACATGGAAAATTACATCTTAAAATTACACTCTGTGTTACCACTGGTTTTATACGAAATAGTGAAATGAGAAATTAAATACTGTATTTAAAATTAAAAAATAATGCTATATACAAATAAAATAGCACTTCAAAGATTTGATAGATTTCGTTCATAAAATAAAACAAAATAAATCATTAATTCACTCACTACGAATTCATGGTATTGATCTAAATAAATGAATGTAGAGTTACCACCGATTAACGGTACAACTGTTATAAACTAAGAGCATAATTACTTTGAATTAATGCGACAATGTGGTTATAAATTATTGGTATAACTGTTAAGAATTAATGAAGTAATTGTTTTAGATTAATGGCTTAAATGTTATAAATTAATGGCTTAGATGATATAAATTAATAGCTTGAATGTTATAAATAAATAGCTTAAATGTATAAAATAACAGTTTAAATGTTGTGAATTAATAGCTTAGATGTTCTAAATTAATAGCTTAAATGTTATAAATTAATAGCTTAAATGTATAAAATGACAGTCCATGTGCTGTAAATTAATGGCTTGGATGTTGTAAATTAATAGCTTAAATGTTATAAATTAATAACATAAATGTTATAAATTAATATATTAGACGTTATAAATTAATTGCTTAAATGTTATAAATTAATGGCTTAGATGTTAGAATTTAATAGTTTAAATGTTTTAAATTAATAGCTTAAATGTTATAAATTAATAGCTTAAATGTATAAAATAACAGTTCAAATGCTGTAAGTTAAAGTCTTAGATGTTGTAAATCAATAGCTTAAACGTTATAAATTAATGGCTTAAATGTATAAAATAACAGTTTAATGTTATAAATTAATAGCATAAATGTTATGAATTAATAGTCTAGACGTTCTAAATTAATTGCTTAAATGTTATAAATTAATAGTTTAAATGTTGGAAATTAATAGTTTAAATGTTATAAATTAATGGCTTAAATGTTATAAATTAACAGTTTAAATGTTCGGAATTAATGGTTTAAATGTATAAAGTAATAGTTTAAATGTTATAAATTAATGGCTTAAATATATAAAATAACAGTTCAAATGTTGTAAATTAATGGCTTAGATGTTGTTAATTAATAGCTTAAATGTTATAAATTAATAGCATAAATGTTATAAATTAATAGTTTAGACATTATAAATTAATTCCTTAAATGTTATAAATTAATGGCTTAAATGTTATAAATTAATAGCTTAAGTATTGTAAATTAATGGTTTAGACGTTATAAATTACTAGTTACAATGTTGTTATTTGATATTTTTTTTGTTTACCTTTTATTTAAATTCTTCTTCGATGTTCACTCTCCGGAATTTCAGGCACAAAAGAGCTCGCGCGCGACTTCCGTGTTCCTTATATACCTTGACAAGGTATCGGTTTGTTATTCAAACGGTAACGATTTTTAGACATAGCAGGAGACGGTTTTTCCATTATAACAAAATCAAACTGAACGATTTCTTAATTTTTATCACAAATTAGCACCTTTAACGATTTAATACGATATCCATTTTTATCATTTTAATAGTTTCTACAAACTAAGACTAAATTCAAACCTCCTTGATACTAGTTTTCGACCATCAATTAGTTTGAACAAAAAGGGAAAAGAGCCTAAGGGCAGTCGATGACGTTACTGTGAAATAAGTGAAGCTATTAAATAATCAGACAGATAAAATTCATATTAAGCGTTATATTATATTATCGATATTCGTTCATTTACTCGTAAATTAAAAAATAAAATGTTCTTTTTTCTTGCATAACACCTACATCACTGCTTGCGATATTTAAAATTCTTACTTAATGCTTATTTAAAAGTCATGTACCTTTTTAATTCTTCTCAATTTAATCATAGTTGAAACATAAAATGGCTTTATTTCTTCAATACCGCCTGCATCGCTGTACGTGATGCAGTTATTAATTATGTAGCGAATAATATGAACTAATTGACTATAATCCCGGTTAGATACTTCTTCGTTAGATCTATCAAAGGATCTATTAGGCTATTAGCGAGACTTATTGATTCCTTGAAGAAATATCAAATTCTATGAAGATTAACTAAATGATTTTATTCAATTAGTATTCGACAATGTCTGTCATATTCAACAACCTTCTTTTATAATAGATTCTACTCGAATCAATTATTTTATAATAAATTGCAGATTATACCACTGTATATTATAAGATATTTGCCTACAGCTCTATTTTTCTAATTCATTGATTTTATTATTAGTCCCGTTGGTTTTTCACACGAGTATTTGTTGTACGTATATCTCCATTATGCTCAGATTTTTAACATCGTCGGATAACTACCTTTTTCGTAACATAGTTCGTGCAACCGCAAACTCGTACTGTATTTAAAATCATTCGGTAATTAATCATTACAGGAGTGAACTTGTCAGGGATTTCATGGATGCGAATATTCGTAGGAAGGTATAAAATGATTCGATCTATTGAAACTGGTCTTATTTTTAATAAAAATTTATTTCATGATATTCCCGGCAAATCACGTCGCACGATTAATAACTATGATAAGGACCCCAGGTTGTTGCGACTAGATCATCGAAAAATTAACGAAAAACGGAGAGAGAGTAACGATCATTCTCGAATCTGGCGAAAGCCTGACGAGTCTTCAACTTCATCTCAAATTGACTAGTTTCAAGTTTCCAGTTGACTAGTCTAGATACAATTTTAATTTATTTTAATGCGCAGGGCTAAAAATTCAACTCAACGGATCTCCGCTGTTTTTCGGGATACATGGACAAAACGAAGCGTATTGTACTCCCCATTTCCTGCTTTATACAGCGCACATCAGAAGGTTTGCACTGCGTCAACACTGGTCCCTGTCAAGTCCGATACGATTTTGAGTTTTTTTAATGCTGCATGCTAAAAATTCAATTCAACGAATGTCCGCTGTTTTTCGGGATACATGGACAATTCGATGCGCGTTGTACTCGACATTTGCTGCTTTATACAGCGCACATCAGAAGCTTTGCTCTGTGTCATCACTGGTCCCTGTCAAATCCGATGCAATTTTAACCCGTTGCGTAGTTCTTGGCTTGGTATAGTTTTCCAAAAATTAATCAGTTGATTAATCTTTGAAAAACGATACCAATTACCAGGTCTCACCACGAGGAGGTGACTACGCATGAGACCCGCCCATGAGTTATTTAACATTATGCATCGGTCTCGACATTCAACCTATTGGCAAGAATGTCGAGTTCTGACTCTACTTGATCATGGGCCTGCGTAAAGAGATAGCTATTTCGTAGCCTAGTCGTGAAACACCTATCTCCTACGCAGCAGTTACACGAATCTTTACAAACGTAAAACAAAGCTTACACAACGCAATATCTATCTCCCACACAACGCAACATTCATCTCCCATACAACGATTACATCGATCAGTACAAACATCGTACAATAATTCGCAACCCTATCGGCAACATTCCGTATCAAAGACACATTTGTCTAACTTGGAACGAAAGAAACAAAATGAGGCTACTATGGAAAAGGAGCCCCAACAATCAGACGATGAAAGAAAAACCGCGGCGCACCCGAAACGAACGAGATCGCGATCTCTCGAAAGAAGTAACAAACCTACGTGACGTACTCCCGTGTACCAGATAACTCTAAGGTTCAGCGGAAAGCCCAAGCATTGACCTTCGCCCGATTCCTGTCACGTCGTCTGGATCTTATCACGGTCGATGGCACCTACCGATGATACTAGTGACCCAGCAAATAGGCCTGCAATTTAACCACTCCAACTGAACAGTGGAACCCGGGGAGGGACCGCTGAACAGATTTACGAAGGCAAGAGGCCCCAACTGAACAGTGGGGTCCACTCACGGGGAGGGACCGCTGAACAGGATTACGAAGGCATTACCCCAACTGAACAGTGGGCTCCACACCCACGGGGCCGACAGGATTACGGAGGACGTGAAATGCAGGTCTCTGCCCGAGTACCGAAGTACCAATCGGACAGTATTGCGGATCGCAGGTATCACCAGTGCGATGACAACTCCCGTGATTCGAGGCAAACGACGAGCAGTTGTCGAGTAGTCACCAAGACAGAGGTGTGCTTGGGGCGACTTACGAATCCAAAGAGTTGTCTGGTACACGTTGACCCGCACGTACCCGGAATACGCACGAGCGAGTACGTCGCGCTACGGTTCGAAAGAACTGAGCGACCGTGAACCGATAAATCGTGGGAACAATATTTCCAGCGTGGTAAGCGAGGGGATGACGAGAGACGAGAGTTTTATTTTTCGTTCCAAGATAGATAAGTAGTTTTGGTCAGAATGAGCTTACAATGCACATAACATAGGTATCTATCTTATGATTAATTAAGGCTAAAACGCTCGCATCCCACGGTGTCCCGCGATGTCCCACGATGTCCCACGATGTCCCACGGCGCCCCCGCGGGGGGGTCTTAGTCCAGTCTAGATCACCAAAACTATTTTGGATGATCAAGACCAGACTATATTCAAGTAGTTTTTAGCTTGATATCGTTTCTCAAATAATAATACTAATATTCAAAATAGTACTTGGTGTATTATTATTTCGGAAACGATACCAATTACCGGGACCCACCACGAGGAGGTAACTACGCTCGGGTCCCATTTACATAATCAGTTTTTAAGCATTGGAAGCAGAGATGTAAAATTATTTTATAATAAAGCGACATTGTAGCGGCGACATTGTTTTGCCCGGAGTTTATTTGTTCTTACATTACTTGTAATCTAACGGTCTTGATACCGTTAGATTACAAAACAACATGATTTGAAATGTCCTCTGACTCATGTGCAGCTACAGATAAAATGTGGTTGCCTTCGGTTAAATTGCACTTGCTTCCTTGATTCCATGAATATGGTGTTGTTTCCTTGGTTTTGAGCAGACATGGAAAATTACATCTTAAAATTACACTCTGTGTTACCACTGGTTTTATACGAAATAGTGAAATGAGAAATTAAATACTGTATTTAAAATTAAAAAATAATGCTATATACAAATAAAATAGCACTTCAAAGACTTGATAGATTTCGTTAATAAAATAAAACAAAATAAATCATTAATTCACTCACTACGAATTCATGGTATTGATCTAAATAAATGAATGTAGAGTTACCTCCGATTAACGGTACAACTGTTATAAATTAAGAGCATAATTACTTTGAATTAATGCGACAATGTGATTATAAATTATTGGTATAACTGTTAAGAATTAATGGAGTAATTGTTTTAGATTAATGGCTTAAATGTTATAAATTAATGGCTTAGATGATATAAATTAATAGCTTAAATGCTATAAATTAATGACTTAAATGTATAAAATAACAGTTCAAATGTTGTAAATTAATGGCTTAGATGTTGTAAATTAATAGCTTAAATGTTATAAATTAATAGCATAAATGTATAAAATAACAGTTTAATGTTATAAATTAATAGCATAAATGTTATAAATTAGTAGTTTATACGTTATAAATTAATTGCTTAAATGTTACAAATTAATGGCTGAAGTGCTATAAATTAATGGTTTAAATGTTGTAAATTAAGAGCTTGGATGTTATGAATTAATAGTTTGAATGTTAGTGATTAATGGTTAAAAGGTATAAATTAATACTTTAAATGTTAGAAGTTAATGACTTAAATGCATAAAATAAGAATTCAAATATTCTATATTAAGAGCTTAAATGTTATTATTTAATAGTTCGAATGTTAGAAATAAATGGTTTAAATGTATAAAGTAATAGTTCAAATGTTGTAAATTAATACCTTAGATGTTGCAAATTAATAGCTTAAATGTTATAAATTAATAGCTTAAATGTATAAAAAGATCAGTTCAAATGTTGTAAATTAATGGTTTCGATGTTGTAAACTAATAGCTTAAATGTTATAAATTAATAGCATAAATGTTATAAATTAATAGTTTAGACGTTATAAATTAATTCCTTAAATGTTATAAATTAATGGCTTAAATGTTATAAATTAATAGCTTAAGTATTGTAAATTAATGGTTTAGACGTTATAAATTACTTGTTACAATGTTGTTATTTGATATTTTTTTTGTTTACCTTTTATTTAAATTCTGCTTCGATGTTCACTCTCCGGAATTTCAGGCACAAAAGAGCTCGCGCGCGACTTCCGTGTTCCTTATATACCTTGGCATGGTGTCGGTTTGTTAATCAAACGGTGACGATTTTTTGACATAGCAGGAGACGGTTTTTCCATTATAACAAAATCAAACTGAACGATTTCTTAATTTTTATCACAAATTAGCATCATTAACGATTTAATGCGATATCCATTTTTATCATTTTAATAGTTTCTACAAACTAAGACTAAATTCAAACCTCCTTGATACTAGTTTTCGACCATCAATTAGTTTGAACAAAAAGGGAAAAGAGCCTAAGGGCAGTCGATGACGTTACTGTGAAATAAGTGAAGCTATTAAATAATCAGACAGATAAAATTCATATTAAGCGTTATATTATATTATCGATATTCGTTCATTTACTCGTAAATTAAAAAATAAAATGTTCTTTTTTCTTGAATAACACCTGCATCACTGCTTGCGATATTTAAAATTCTTATTTAATGCTTATTTAAAAGTCATGTATCTTTTTAATTCTTCTCAAGTTAAACATAGTTGAAACATAAAATGGCTTTATTTCTTCAATACCGCCTGCATCGCTGTACGTGATGCAGTTATTAATTATGTAGCGAATAATATGAACTAATTGACTATAATCCCGGTTAGATACTTCTTCGTTAGATCTATCAAAGGATCTATTAGGCTATTAGCGAGACTTATTGATTCCTTAGTGAAATATCAAATTCTATGAAGATTAACTAAATGATTTTATTCAATTAGTATTCGACAATGTCTGTCATATTCAACAACCTTCTTTTATAATAGATTCTGCTCGGATCAATTATTTTATAATAAATTGCAGATTATGCCACTGTATATTATAAGATATTTGCCTACAGCTCTATTTTTCTAATTCATTGATTTTATTATTAGTCCCGTTGGTTTTTCACACGAGTATTTGTTGTACGTATATCTCCATTATGCTCAGATTTTTAACATCGTCGGATAACTACCTTTTTCGTAACATAGTTCGTGCAACCGTAAACTCGTACTGTATTTAAAATCATTCGGTAATTAATCATTACAGGAGTGAACTTGTCAGGGATTTCATGGATGCGAATATTCGTAGGAAGGTATAAAATGATTCGATCTATTGAAACTGGTCTTTTTTTTAATAAAAATTTATTTCATGATATTCCCGGCAAATCACGTCGCACGATTAATAACTATGATAAGGACCCCAGGTTGTTGCGACTAGATCATCGAAAAATTAACGAAAAACGGAGAGAGAGTAACGATCATTCTCGAATCTGGCGAAAGCCTGACGAGTCTTCAACTTCATCTCAAATTGACTAGTTTCAAGTTTCCAGTTGACTAGTCTAGATACAATTTTAATTTATTTTAATGCGCAGGGCTAAAAATTCAATTCAACGGATCACCGCTGTTTTTCGGGATACATGGACAAAACGAAGCTTATTGTACTCCCCATTTCCTGCTTTATACAGCGCACATCAGAAGGTTTGCACTGCGTCAACACTGGTCCCTGTCAAGTCCGATACAATTTTGAGTTTTTTTAATGCTGCATGCTAAAAATTCAATTCAACGAATGTCCGCTGTTTTTCGGGATACATGGACAATTCGATGCGCGTTGTACTCGACATTTGCTGCTTTATACAGCGCACATCAGAAGCTTTGCACTGTGTCATCACTGGTCCCTGTCAAATCCGATGCAATTTTAACCCGTTGCGTAGTTCTTGGCTTGGTATATTTTTCCAAAAATTAATCAGTTGATTAATCTTTGAAAAACGATACCAATTACCAGGTCTCACCACGAGGAGGTGACTACGCATGAGACCCGCCCATGAGTTATTTAACATTATGCATCGGTCTCGACATTCAACCTATTGGCAAGAATGTCGAGTTCTGACTCTACTTGATCATGGGCCTGCGTAAAGAGATAGCTATTTCGTAACCTAATCGCGAAACACCTATCTCCTACGCAGCAGTTACACGAATCTTTACAAACGTAAAAAAAAAGCTTACACAACGCAATATCTATCTCCCACACAACGCAACATTCATCTCCCATACAACGATTACATCGATCAGTACAAACATCGTACAATAATTCGCAACCCTATCGGCAACATTCCGTATCAAAGACACATTTGTCTAACTTGGAACGAAAGAAACAAAATGAGGCTACTATGGAAAAGGAGCCCCAACAATCAGACGATGAAAGAAAAACCGCGGCGCACCCGAAACGAACGAGATCGCGATCTCTCGAAAGAACTAACAAAACTATGTGACGTACCCCCGTACACGAGATAACCCCGAGGTTCAGCGGAAGGCCCAAGAATTGGCCGCAACTCGATTCCTGTTTCGCCGTTCGAAACTTACACGAGTCGCGGTCGATGGCGCCGACCGATGATGCCAGTGATCCACTAGTAATTCAACCGTGGATCCAGCACATAGGCCAGCAACTTATCACACTCCAACTGAGCAGTGGAACCCGGGGATGGATCGCTGAACAGGATTACGAAGGCAAGAGGCCCCAACTGAACAGTGGGGTCCACTCACGGGGAGGGACCGCTGAACAGGATTACGAAGGCATTACCCCAACTGAACAGTGGGGTCCACTCCCGCGGGGCCGAACAGGATTACGGAGGACGTGAAATTGCAGGTCCCTGACCGAGTACCGAAGTACCAATCGGACAGGACTGCAGATCAACACGACTGAATCCCCAAGAGAATCGCAAGCATCACCGGCGCGACGACAACTCCCGTGATCCGATGCAAACGTCGAGCAGTCATCAAGACAGAGGGGTTCTTGGGGCGACTTACGAATCCGAAAGAGTTGTCTAGTGAACGTTGACCCGCACACACCCGAAATATGCGCGAGCGAGTACGCCACGCAACAGTTTGAAAGAACTGAGTGATCGCGAACCGATAAATCGCGAGTGCAATACCTCCAATGTGGTAAGCGAGTGGAGGGAGACGAGATTTTTCTTTTTTCGTTCCAAGGTGGATAAATATCGTTGTACAGAATGAGCTCACAATGCACTTAACATAGGTATCTACCTTACGATTAATTAATGCTACAACGCACGCATCCCACGGTATCCCACGGTGTCCCACGGTGCCCCGGGGTGTCCAACGTTGTCCCACGGTGTCCAACGGTGTCCAACGGTGTCCAACGGTGTCCAACGGTGTCCAACGGTGTCCAACGGTGTCCAACGGTGTCCAACGGTGTCCAACGGTGTCCAACGGTGTCCAACGGTGTCCAACGGTGTCCAACGGTGTCCAACGGTGTCCAACGGTGTCCAACGGTGTCCAACGATGTCCAACGATGTCCAACGATGTCCAACGATGTCCAACGATGTCCAACGATGTCCAACGATGTCCAACGATGTCCAACGATGTCCAACGATGTCCAACGATGTTCCACGGTGTTCCACGTTGCAGTCCAGTCTAGATCATCCAAAATTCTTTTGGCGGCATTTGGAGATCCACACTGGACCGACGATGTCCCACGTTGCAGTCCAGTCTAGATCATCCAAAATTCTTTTGGCGGCATTTGGAGATCCACACTGGACCGACGATGTCCCACGTTGCAGTCCAGTCTAGATCATCCAAAATTCTTTTGGCGGCATTTGGAGATCCACACTGGACCGACGATGTCCCACGTTGCAGTCCAGTCTAGATCATCCAAAATTCTTTTGGCGGCATTTGGAGATCCACACTGGACCGACGATGTCCCACGTTGCAGTCCAGTCTAGATCATCCAAAATTCTTTTGGCGGCATTTGGAGATCCACACTGGACCGACGATGTCCCACGTTGCAATCCAGTGTAGATCATCCAAAATTCTTTTCGCGGCATTTGGAGATCCACACTGGACCGACGATGTCCCACGTTGCAGTCCAGTCTAGATCATCCAAAATTCTTTTGGCGGCATTTGGAGATCCACACTGGACCGACGATGTCCCACGGTGTCCAACGGCGTCCAACGGCGTCCAACGGCGTCCAACGACGTCCTACGGTGTCCAACGGCGTCCAACGGAGTCCAACGGCGTCCCACGTTGCAGTCCAGTTTAGATTATCCAAAATTCTCTTCGTGGCTTTTCGTAATCCAAACTGGACTGTATTAGCGTGGTTCTTAGCTTGGTATCGAATTATT
The DNA here is from genome assembly GCA_911387925.2 of Bombus hypnorum. Classification (NCBI taxonomy): domain Eukaryota; kingdom Metazoa; phylum Arthropoda; class Insecta; order Hymenoptera; family Apidae; genus Bombus; species Bombus hypnorum. Next base: position 19,389,267 of record OU427028.1, on the reverse strand, counting down.
GTGCAATGTTTGTACTTATCGATGTAGTGGTTTTCCAAAAATTAATCAACTGATTAATCTGCGAAAACGATTACATCGTTCAGTACAAACATTGTAAAATAATTCGCATCCGTACTGGCAACATTCGGTATCAAAGACACATTTGTCTAACTTGGAACGAAAGAATGGAAATGAAACTATTGACACTGCATATACAATTTAGAGTCTTGCAAAAGAGACATACGACTCGTTGTACTTAACTTATGAAGATATCGAAAAGTTATATACTCCAACGTAACCGCAATATGCTTCTTTTAAAAATGGGGAAATGGGAAGAAGCCTGAACAATCAGACAATGGAAGAAAAATCATTTGGGTATCTAGCATACATATTTAATATGCTATGAAATGTTCATATATGTAATTGAAATGTACTTTCTGTAAATTGATAAATTTGAAACAAACTCATTTACTTGATTTGGTATATGAAAGAAACAGGTATCTTCAAAACGAGAACATTTTATACATGAAAAATAAACTACTAATAATGGTTAATTATAGATCAAATTACTATTGATTAAATTTTAGCAAATATAGAGAATCATTTGTATCTTTTTAATCGAAACCAGGGTTACGTTGAAAACAAGAATTTTAAGTAATTGAATTTAATCTGAATTAAAAATTCAATATGAAATTCGAATATTTATAAAATTCTACATTACTGTTAAAAGATTGAACATATCGCGGTCGAAAAAATGTTAAAAGTTATGGTTCTAAGAACGAATAATCACCAGCACTAATTCCAATTGCAATGAATTAAATTTTAAACAATATTTTAAGCCTTCATAGCAACATTAAGATATTTCATTATAACTCTTTGTTGCGCATAAAATCGCTCACAGATTCATGTATGTAAATATATATATATATTATTCATTCGTAGTAAAGTTATGTATTTTAGGAGTTATGGTAACGTTAACGCTGACAAATAAATATGTCTTATAGCAGTATTTTCAGTAATAAACGTGGTAATAAGGGGCGCTGAAAAGGAAACAAAGCAGTAGCCAGAAGGGCTACTAAAATTCAATCGTCTTCCACTCTATATAAACCCGATCAACACGCCGAGAGTGGAACTGAATATTCTTGTTTCGCAACACTAATTTACTACTAACATTTATGAAGCAGAAAATTCTCAAAATCAAACGCGATGAGTGCTTCGTTATATCTGCAATATCAATTAATCTACCATTTAAAAAAAAAGAAAAGTCTGAAAATTCCCGATATTTGATACGCAACGCTAATAAATATAAATCTACGCACTCGTATTTAAGCAATACGCGACACTAATAGCGAGAGATCGAAGTGCAACCATTTAAGAGGTTGCTGATGAACGATCACACTTGCACAGCTCTTGCAGCTGTACGTGTGATCCAGGAACAGTGTCCGACAATTGCAGTCGGAGGGTTGGGGCAGTTTGTGAACGCAACTCTACTCAACAAAACGCGATCATTTATTATCGCAACGCTAAAAGGAAAAATAAGCAGAACTCGCGATGGAACAATATCGCAACGCTAACTCTTATAGTGAATTTAATAAAAATTACTATTTACTATATAAAAACAGCTGCTTTAAATATTCTGGTATTGCTACTTGCAATACTATAAAATTAATTGAAAACTAACACTTTTATAATCTAATTTTAAATAATAGAAAACAAGAAAAATTCTAAAAATTGCAAAAGACAATCGCGATATCGTAATTCGCAACTCTAAAGCAAACGCGATTATCATTTTATCGCAACTCTAATTCAAACCGTAATCATTTTCTCGCCACACTAATGAAAAGCCGCGATGTTATTTCGCAACTCTAATACAACCCGTAATTAATTTATCGCAACACTAATAAGAAAAATCGCGAGTGGAGGGCTGACATGTCGCAGTGCAACCATGTAGGAGGTTGCCGATGAATGATCACACTTGTACAGCTCTTGCAGCTGTACGTGTGATCCAGGAACAGTGTCCGACAATTGCAGTCGGAGGGTTTGGGCAGTTTATGAACGCAACTCTACTCAACAAAACGCGATCATTTATTATCGCAACGCTAACAGGAAAAATTAGTAGAACTCGCGATGGAATAATATCGCAACGCTAACTCTTATAGTGAATTTAATAAAAATTACTATTTACTATATAAAAAAGCTACTTTAAATATTCTGGTATTGCTACTTGCAATACTATAAATTTAACTGAAAATTAACACTTTTATAATCTAATTTTAAACAATAGAAAACAGGAAAAATTCTAAAAATTGCAAAAGACAATCGCGATATCGTAATTCGCAACTCTAAAGCAAATGCGATTATTATTTTATCGCAACTCTAATTTAAACCGTAATCATTTTCTCGCCACACTAATGAAAAGCCGCGATGTTATTTCGCAACTCTAATACAACCCGTAATTAATTTGTCGCAACACTAATAAGAAAAATCGCGATTTGCCCAATGGGACGATGGACCGATATATACATCGGCCAAAAAAGCAAACTACTACTACTACTATTACTACTACTACTACTACTACTACAAATACTAAAATCGAGCATAGTGACAAAGTAGTAACAATAATGATTTCCCATGCTCTGGATGACCCAGAGGATGGGGAGCCATTAGTAGTTGCCCTCTTGAGTGGCAGTTTGCCGGGCCTCTTCAGCTTATAGCCTCTTCTTTCTTCGGGCGCAATGCCCGCTGAAACTTAAATCTAAGCTCGAGACTTCTAAATCGCAAACAAAAAAAAAACTTGAAAATAAAAATATAAACCGCGGAAGCTGATTGAAGTGCACATGGACTGACCAACGATCACTGCTGTGATCGTTGCTCACTCGCATGTGCGTGCTCGAGCAATAAACGTTCGTTTCGAGCCCATTCGCGACCGCGACCGCGAAATTCGAAAAATCGAAAGGCAAAACCAGAGACGAGTGCATGCTCTACTCATGCCAGTTTCACCGTCGATTTTTCAAATTAGATTTCCAGAAACAGGTTGATCACACGAAAACGCGCCTACCCGACCAGAGACTGTGCCAACCTGCCCGGCCCTACCTACTTATAATTAACAGACATACCAGAAAGTATACTACCTATCCTACCTAGCGCTATATTTAAAAATGGCAAAACAGACACACCAACACACTCGCTCCACGGTTCTCACACAAACGCTCGGGCGCAAAGGTCCTACACTAGAGAGGACGTCCCGGGACGCCTCCGACACCCGAGCTTAACACATACCATGCACACTCTAAGGTACGTACCGTTTTCCTGAAATCGACTGACGAAGGCTAGTGACCATTGCGTAAAACGTGATAAAACACGTCTGAGGAAATGATATCGTTAAAATAAATGTAAGTAAACTTGGAATTATAATTGTAATTTACGGCAATATTAAAAGCGTGGTTACACTTAATCGCGTGGACGATATTATCACAAATTGTGATTGTATCGAGACGTAAATTGAATCGATATATGTCTCGACATTTTTAATATTTGAAGTTTTAACGAATGAGAAAAAGCGACGCAGTTCCACGGCCTAACAACACACACACATAATGTGGAAAATACGTCGTGCACGATACACTAACACATCGTCAGTCGCTGACAAATTATTACATTACTTAATTCTAGATCATCGTGCCCAATGTCTTTCTCCCATTCAAGTAGCACCTGGGCACGTGAATGAGATCCTGACAATGGGCACGGAAAGGGTTAAACCTGAAAATCCTGATCTAAAAAAGAATGATTAGTTTGTGTAATTTTTATTTAACGGACTAACGTTCTTTGATTTTATATTTTACTACTTCGTATCTGATTAAATCTACTTTATTAATTTTATAGTAACTAAGTAACTCTACTTTATTAATTTAATAAATCAGAACAAGATTTTAATATTGCAAAAAAGGCAGCGTTAATTAAAAAAAACTGAGACTCGATCAAATGGAATATTTGACTCTAAATATATTACTAAGAAAGAAATAATCTCAGGCGATCTCTTTATCAAAGCATATACTCGAAAGTGCAGAAGCAGTGTTCAAAATTATTGCTTTGATTCAAAAATCTGCCTGTCGCGAAGTGTCTTCTTGCACGTAATATTTCACACATTCTTGTACGGGAAAAAATGAATTTTAACTCATATTTTAAATTCTAGCCAAAGTGACATAAACGAACGTGACTTAATATTGTCACGATTAATTCATTGCTTAAGATCAAGTATATTTATGTTAAACAGGTATATTCGTGTACATATTTGCCATTTGCAAATATTCATACGGAATATTAACATGCATATTTATAAATAACACGAATATATTCTCAAGTGTATATGTTTAAACTAATTATTAAAAAACTAATTATTATAAATGCGATGTGCAAGAAGACCTATCCTAAACTAATAAATTTGAAAAAAGAGCGTTACTACTCACGGGTATAAAAAATACCCGCGGTCACTATGCTCGCAAAAAATTCTACGTAATACAACCGGTCACTCGTGCCGATTCGGACCTTTCATCCTACGACATGATTGAGTGACCGGAGGAACAAAAATGCATGCGACTCACCGTTCGAAGCGGAGAAACAGAGGACGTACCATGGATCAGGCAGGAACCGTGTAAGGTCCAGTGGTGGAAACGGAGGTTGCGAAAAATCTGTTACAGAACAAAACACGATTAGTGATTGCTGATTATTTAAAAAGATGGAAATAATGAAAAATGAAGGTTTATTAACTTTAGTAATTTTAGTAGTAATAAAGATTGAGATTCTAATAAACTTTGATTAGTATAAAAACTGAAAAACTATTATGAAAGTTTAAAATCTAAAAATTAAGAATCTAATGATTTTTTAATATTTTAGTCATTTGTTTCATAATTCGGTATTAAGATTTTAACACTTATTTTATTTTAATGAAAGAATAACCTCAGAAAATGCTAAACTCCCAAATTTTCTTTCCCAAACTTTAGCAATTCAGTGATTTTTGATACGTATCAGACAGTTTTATTTCAATTAAAAAGAACATTTACAGGTTTCTAAATTATCAATCGTTTTTATTTTATAATTAACAATATTTCAAACAAAATATAATTAATAGAACAAATTGAAATACAATATATAAAACTACTTACATTCTTGAGCTCCTGGAGAGGCTTTATCCTCTTGAGGGAGGCACTGACTCTAATACCGAAAACGAATATTCAAAAAATTAAATATATAAAAAAAAAAAATAAAAGACTACGTTACCGCGACCGCTTAAATTATGATCGGCGAACAAGAATTCTAATATCGCGTACAAATTTAATTGATAAAATTTTATTACTTTCGCGTGTGATTATTCGATCGAAATGAATCAAAAATATCGTGATTTTAAAATATTGAAAAGAAATTACTGCGTAGCAAACACTGACTCTACAACCGCATTGCGCGCGGTCACAAATATTCCCTGAAAATGAAGCAGTTTAAGGGCGGGGGCGAGTGGGAGGGTGGAAAAGAATCGAAACGTTGTTTCGACAATTTTCTTCTTTTTCCTATTGAACGTTTATTTAGAAAATACTGCTATTTTTTTACACTTAAAAATTATTATTAAGAAATTGGAACAAGTTTGAAAAATATTATTTAGTTGAAAATTCTGAGATATTTCTCGATAGCGAACAAATGCTTACGAATACCGTGAATGCAATGCAATCGTTTGCAAGAATTATACTGTGAATTTTCGTTATTAGAATACGAAATATACATTCCATTAATACACTATAGTCGCGTGTTATAAATATTGGAAAATATTTGCAAGAATTCAAAAGTTCACCACTTAAATATACTTAAAGAATACTGCACAAAAGCGCGCGAAACCTTGTTTCGAGGTATTTGAATCCAACTGTTACTAAGTTGCAAGTTTATGACGTTATAACTCAATTTGAAACAATAAGATAATACGTTAAAAATTCATTTGAAGTAAGAGAATAATTTCATACATCGGGATCTTTCAAAAGAATCAATGGAGTCACGCGACGCACTCTTGTGCACAAAATAACTGCAAGATTCAGTGGAAAAGAAAAATAGATTTTTATATCTTGTTCCAAGTCAGATAAGTATCATTGTACAGAATGGGCTCAGAATGGGTTCGACATGTCAAGACATATCCCACGGTGTCCCACGGTGTCCCACGGTGTCCCACGGTGTCCAGCGGTGTCCCACGGTGTCCCACGGTGTCCCACGGAGTCCAACGGTGTCCCACGGTGTCCAACGGTGTCCAACGGTGTCCAACGGTGTCCAACGGTGTCCAACGGTGTCCAACGGTGTCCAACGGTGTCCAACGATGTCCCACGGTGCAGTCCAGTCTAGATCATCCAAAATTCTCTTAGAGGCTTTTGGTGACCCAAACTGGACTGTTGCGTAGTTCTTGGCTTGGTATAGTTTTCCAAAAATTAATCAGTTGATTAATCTTTGAAAAACGATACCAATTACCAGGTCTCACCACGAGGAGGTGACTACGCATGAGACCCGCCCATGAGTTATTTAACATTATGCATCGGTCTCGACATTCAACCTATTGGCAAGAATGTCGAGTTCTGACCCTACTTGATCATGGGCCTGCGTAAAGAGATAGCTATTTCGTAGCCTAATCGCGAAACACCTATCTCCTACGCAGCAGTTACACGAATCTTTACAAACGTAAAACAAAGCTTACACAACGCAATATCTATCTCCCACACAACGCAACATTCATCTCCCATACAACGATTACATCGATCAGTACAAACATCGTACAATAATTCGCAACCCTATCGGCAACATTCCGTATCAAAGACACATTTGTCTAACTTGGAACGAAAGAAACAAAACGAGGCTACTATGGAAAAGGAGCCCCAACAATCAGACGATGAAAGAAAAACCGCGGCGCGCCCGGAACGAACGAAATCACGATCTCTCGAAAGAACTAACAATCCTACGTGACGTACTCCCGTGTACCAGATAACCCTAAGTTTCAGCGGAAAGCCCAAGCATTGACCTTCGCCCGATTCCTGTCACGTCGTCTGGATCTTATCACGGTCGATGGCACCTACCGATGATACTAGTGACCCAGCAAACAGGCCTGCAATTTAACCACTCCAACTGAACAGTGGAACCCGGGGAGGGACCGCTGAACAGATTTACGAAGGCAAGAGGCCCCAACTGAACAGTGGGGTCCACTCACGGGGAGGGACCGCTGAACAGGATTACGAAGGCATTACCCCAACTGAACAGTGGGCTCCACACCCACGGGGCCGACAGGATTACGGAGGACGTGAAATGCAGGTCTCTGCCCGAGTACCGAAGTACCAATCGGACAGTATTGCGGATCGCAGGTATCACCAGTGCGATGACAACTCCCGTGATTCGAGGCAAACGACGAGCAGTTGTCGAGTAGTCACCAAGACAGAGGTGTGCTTGGGGCGACTTACGAATCCAAAGAGTTGTCTAGTACACGTTGACCCGCACGTACCCGGAATACGCACGAGCGAGTACGTCGCGCTACGGTTCGAAAGAACTGAGCGACCGTGAACCGATAAATCGTGGGAACAATATTTCCAGCGTGGTAAGCGAGGGGATGACGAGAGACGAGAGTTTTATTTTTCGTTCCAAGATAGATAAGTAGTTTTGGTCAGAATGAGCTTACAATGCACATAACATAGGTATCTATCTTATGATTAATTAAGGCTAAAACGCTCGCATCCCACGGTGTCCCGCGATGTCCCACGATGTCCCACGATGTCCCACGGCGCCCCCGCGGGGGGGTCTTAGTCCAGTCTAGATCACCAAAACTATTTTGGATGATCAAGACCAGACTATATTCAAGTAGTTTTTAGCTTGATATCGTTTCTCAAATAATAATACTAATATTCAAAATAGTACTTGGTGTATTATTATTTCGGAAACGATACCAATTACCGGGACCCACCACGAGGAGGTAACTACGCTCGGGTCCCATTTACATAATCAGTTTTTAAGCATTGGAAGCAGAGATGTAAAATTATTTTATGATAAAGCGACATTGTAGCGGCGACATTGTTTTGCCCGGAGTTTATTTGTTCTTACATTACTTGTAATCTAACGGTCTTGATACCGTTAGATTACAAAACAACATGATTTGAAATGTCCTCTGACTCATGTGCAGCTACAGATAAAATGTAGTTGCCTTCGGTTAAATTGCACTTGCTTCCTTGATTCCATGAATATGGTGTTGTTTCCTTGGTTTTGAGCAGACATGGAAAATTACATCTTAAAATTACACTCTGTGTTACCACTGGTTTTATACGAAATAGTGAAATGAGAAATTAAATACTGTATTTAAAATTAAAAAATAATGCTATATACAAATAAAATAGCACTTCAAAGATTTGATAGATTTCGTTCATAAAATAAAACAAAATAAATCATTAATTCACTCACTACGAATTCATGGTATTGATCTAAATAAATGAATGTAGAGTTACCACCGATTAACGGTACAACTGTTATAAACTAAGAGCATAATTACTTTGAATTAATGCGACAATGTGGTTATAAATTATTGGTATAACTGTTAAGAATTAATGAAGTAATTGTTTTAGATTAATGGCTTAAATGTTATAAATTAATGGCTTAGATGATATAAATTAATAGCTTGAATGTTATAAATAAATAGCTTAAATGTATAAAATAACAGTTTAAATGTTGTGAATTAATAGCTTAGATGTTCTAAATTAATAGCTTAAATGTTATAAATTAATAGCTTAAATGTATAAAATGACAGTCCATGTGCTGTAAATTAATGGCTTGGATGTTGTAAATTAATAGCTTAAATGTTATAAATTAATAACATAAATGTTATAAATTAATATATTAGACGTTATAAATTAATTGCTTAAATGTTATAAATTAATGGCTTAGATGTTAGAATTTAATAGTTTAAATGTTTTAAATTAATAGCTTAAATGTTATAAATTAATAGCTTAAATGTATAAAATAACAGTTCAAATGCTGTAAGTTAAAGTCTTAGATGTTGTAAATCAATAGCTTAAACGTTATAAATTAATGGCTTAAATGTATAAAATAACAGTTTAATGTTATAAATTAATAGCATAAATGTTATGAATTAATAGTCTAGACGTTCTAAATTAATTGCTTAAATGTTATAAATTAATAGTTTAAATGTTGGAAATTAATAGTTTAAATGTTATAAATTAATGGCTTAAATGTTATAAATTAACAGTTTAAATGTTCGGAATTAATGGTTTAAATGTATAAAGTAATAGTTTAAATGTTATAAATTAATGGCTTAAATATATAAAATAACAGTTCAAATGTTGTAAATTAATGGCTTAGATGTTGTTAATTAATAGCTTAAATGTTATAAATTAATAGCATAAATGTTATAAATTAATAGTTTAGACATTATAAATTAATTCCTTAAATGTTATAAATTAATGGCTTAAATGTTATAAATTAATAGCTTAAGTATTGTAAATTAATGGTTTAGACGTTATAAATTACTAGTTACAATGTTGTTATTTGATATTTTTTTTGTTTACCTTTTATTTAAATTCTTCTTCGATGTTCACTCTCCGGAATTTCAGGCACAAAAGAGCTCGCGCGCGACTTCCGTGTTCCTTATATACCTTGACAAGGTATCGGTTTGTTATTCAAACGGTAACGATTTTTAGACATAGCAGGAGACGGTTTTTCCATTATAACAAAATCAAACTGAACGATTTCTTAATTTTTATCACAAATTAGCACCTTTAACGATTTAATACGATATCCATTTTTATCATTTTAATAGTTTCTACAAACTAAGACTAAATTCAAACCTCCTTGATACTAGTTTTCGACCATCAATTAGTTTGAACAAAAAGGGAAAAGAGCCTAAGGGCAGTCGATGACGTTACTGTGAAATAAGTGAAGCTATTAAATAATCAGACAGATAAAATTCATATTAAGCGTTATATTATATTATCGATATTCGTTCATTTACTCGTAAATTAAAAAATAAAATGTTCTTTTTTCTTGCATAACACCTACATCACTGCTTGCGATATTTAAAATTCTTACTTAATGCTTATTTAAAAGTCATGTACCTTTTTAATTCTTCTCAATTTAATCATAGTTGAAACATAAAATGGCTTTATTTCTTCAATACCGCCTGCATCGCTGTACGTGATGCAGTTATTAATTATGTAGCGAATAATATGAACTAATTGACTATAATCCCGGTTAGATACTTCTTCGTTAGATCTATCAAAGGATCTATTAGGCTATTAGCGAGACTTATTGATTCCTTGAAGAAATATCAAATTCTATGAAGATTAACTAAATGATTTTATTCAATTAGTATTCGACAATGTCTGTCATATTCAACAACCTTCTTTTATAATAGATTCTACTCGAATCAATTATTTTATAATAAATTGCAGATTATACCACTGTATATTATAAGATATTTGCCTACAGCTCTATTTTTCTAATTCATTGATTTTATTATTAGTCCCGTTGGTTTTTCACACGAGTATTTGTTGTACGTATATCTCCATTATGCTCAGATTTTTAACATCGTCGGATAACTACCTTTTTCGTAACATAGTTCGTGCAACCGCAAACTCGTACTGTATTTAAAATCATTCGGTAATTAATCATTACAGGAGTGAACTTGTCAGGGATTTCATGGATGCGAATATTCGTAGGAAGGTATAAAATGATTCGATCTATTGAAACTGGTCTTATTTTTAATAAAAATTTATTTCATGATATTCCCGGCAAATCACGTCGCACGATTAATAACTATGATAAGGACCCCAGGTTGTTGCGACTAGATCATCGAAAAATTAACGAAAAACGGAGAGAGAGTAACGATCATTCTCGAATCTGGCGAAAGCCTGACGAGTCTTCAACTTCATCTCAAATTGACTAGTTTCAAGTTTCCAGTTGACTAGTCTAGATACAATTTTAATTTATTTTAATGCGCAGGGCTAAAAATTCAACTCAACGGATCTCCGCTGTTTTTCGGGATACATGGACAAAACGAAGCGTATTGTACTCCCCATTTCCTGCTTTATACAGCGCACATCAGAAGGTTTGCACTGCGTCAACACTGGTCCCTGTCAAGTCCGATACGATTTTGAGTTTTTTTAATGCTGCATGCTAAAAATTCAATTCAACGAATGTCCGCTGTTTTTCGGGATACATGGACAATTCGATGCGCGTTGTACTCGACATTTGCTGCTTTATACAGCGCACATCAGAAGCTTTGCTCTGTGTCATCACTGGTCCCTGTCAAATCCGATGCAATTTTAACCCGTTGCGTAGTTCTTGGCTTGGTATAGTTTTCCAAAAATTAATCAGTTGATTAATCTTTGAAAAACGATACCAATTACCAGGTCTCACCACGAGGAGGTGACTACGCATGAGACCCGCCCATGAGTTATTTAACATTATGCATCGGTCTCGACATTCAACCTATTGGCAAGAATGTCGAGTTCTGACTCTACTTGATCATGGGCCTGCGTAAAGAGATAGCTATTTCGTAGCCTAGTCGTGAAACACCTATCTCCTACGCAGCAGTTACACGAATCTTTACAAACGTAAAACAAAGCTTACACAACGCAATATCTATCTCCCACACAACGCAACATTCATCTCCCATACAACGATTACATCGATCAGTACAAACATCGTACAATAATTCGCAACCCTATCGGCAACATTCCGTATCAAAGACACATTTGTCTAACTTGGAACGAAAGAAACAAAATGAGGCTACTATGGAAAAGGAGCCCCAACAATCAGACGATGAAAGAAAAACCGCGGCGCACCCGAAACGAACGAGATCGCGATCTCTCGAAAGAAGTAACAAACCTACGTGACGTACTCCCGTGTACCAGATAACTCTAAGGTTCAGCGGAAAGCCCAAGCATTGACCTTCGCCCGATTCCTGTCACGTCGTCTGGATCTTATCACGGTCGATGGCACCTACCGATGATACTAGTGACCCAGCAAATAGGCCTGCAATTTAACCACTCCAACTGAACAGTGGAACCCGGGGAGGGACCGCTGAACAGATTTACGAAGGCAAGAGGCCCCAACTGAACAGTGGGGTCCACTCACGGGGAGGGACCGCTGAACAGGATTACGAAGGCATTACCCCAACTGAACAGTGGGCTCCACACCCACGGGGCCGACAGGATTACGGAGGACGTGAAATGCAGGTCTCTGCCCGAGTACCGAAGTACCAATCGGACAGTATTGCGGATCGCAGGTATCACCAGTGCGATGACAACTCCCGTGATTCGAGGCAAACGACGAGCAGTTGTCGAGTAGTCACCAAGACAGAGGTGTGCTTGGGGCGACTTACGAATCCAAAGAGTTGTCTGGTACACGTTGACCCGCACGTACCCGGAATACGCACGAGCGAGTACGTCGCGCTACGGTTCGAAAGAACTGAGCGACCGTGAACCGATAAATCGTGGGAACAATATTTCCAGCGTGGTAAGCGAGGGGATGACGAGAGACGAGAGTTTTATTTTTCGTTCCAAGATAGATAAGTAGTTTTGGTCAGAATGAGCTTACAATGCACATAACATAGGTATCTATCTTATGATTAATTAAGGCTAAAACGCTCGCATCCCACGGTGTCCCGCGATGTCCCACGATGTCCCACGATGTCCCACGGCGCCCCCGCGGGGGGGTCTTAGTCCAGTCTAGATCACCAAAACTATTTTGGATGATCAAGACCAGACTATATTCAAGTAGTTTTTAGCTTGATATCGTTTCTCAAATAATAATACTAATATTCAAAATAGTACTTGGTGTATTATTATTTCGGAAACGATACCAATTACCGGGACCCACCACGAGGAGGTAACTACGCTCGGGTCCCATTTACATAATCAGTTTTTAAGCATTGGAAGCAGAGATGTAAAATTATTTTATGATAAAGCGACATTGTAGCGGCGACATTGTTTTGCCCGGAGTTTATTTGTTCTTACATTACTTGTAATCTAACGGTCTTGATACCGTTAGATTACAAAACAACATGATTTGAAATGTCCTCTGACTCATGTGCAGCTACAGATAAAATGTAGTTGCCTTCGGTTAAATTGCACTTGCTTCCTTGATTCCATGAATATGGTGTTGTTTCCTTGGTTTTGAGCAGACATGGAAAATTACATCTTAAAATTACACTCTGTGTTACCACTGGTTTTATACGAAATAGTGAAATGAGAAATTAAATACTGTATTTAAAATTAAAAAATAATGCTATATACAAATAAAATAGCACTTCAAAGATTTGATAGATTTCGTTCATAAAATAAAACAAAATAAATCATTAATTCACTCACTACGAATTCATGGTATTGATCTAAATAAATGAATGTAGAGTTACCACCGATTAACGGTACAACTGTTATAAACTAAGAGCATAATTACTTTGAATTAATGCGACAATGTGGTTATAAATTATTGGTATAACTGTTAAGAATTAATGAAGTAATTGTTTTAGATTAATGGCTTAAATGTTATAAATTAATGGCTTAGATGATATAAATTAATAGCTTATATGCTATAAATTAATGACATAAATGTATGAAATAACAGTTTAAATGTTGTAAATTAATGGCTTAGATGTTGTAAATTAATAGATTAAATGTTATAAATTAATGGCTGAAGTGATATAAATTAATAGTTTAAATGTTAGAAATTAATGATTTAAATGTATAAAGTAATGGTTTAAATGTTATGAATTAATGGCTTAAATGTTAAAGGATGTAGGTTTGGGTTTATTAATCACTCGATTCACTTAGATTCGATTTGTTATAGTATATTTCTTCCAGTCTTATACAACACGTCCTTTCACACAGAAAGTCTTCAGCTAACAGAACACGTGTACGACTTCTAAGACAAAAGAGCGTCGTTAGAAGTCGTACCAACTTAGCTTGTAGCAACTGGCGATCATACCAACCTAACATTTCTTAACATTAAATGTATAAGATAACAGTTCAAATATTGCAAATTAGTGGCTTAGATGTTGTAAATTAATAACTTAAGTGTTATAAATTAATGGCTTAGATGTGAGAATTTAATAGTTTAAATGTTATAAATTAATAGCTTAACTGTTATAAATTAATAGTTTAAATGTTATAAATTAATAGCTTAAATGTTATGAATTAATAGCTTAAATGTATAAAATAACAGTTCAAATATTGTAAATTAGTGGCTTAGGTGTTCTAAATTAATAGCTTAAATGTTATAAATAAATAGCTTAAATGTATAAAATAACAGTTCAAGTGCTGTAAATTAATGGCTGAGATGTTATATATTAATAGCTTAAGTGTTATAAATTAATGGCTTAGATGTTAGAATTTAATAGCTTAAATGTTATAAATTAATGGCTTAAATGTATAAAATAACAGTTTAAATGTTATAAATTAATAGTTTAAATGTTATAAATTAATAGTTTAGACGTTCTAAATTAATTGCTTAAATGTTATAAATTAATGGCTCAAATGTTATAAATTAATAGTTTAGACGTTCTAAATTAATTGCATAAATGTTATAAAGTAATGGCCTAAATGTTATAAATTAATAGCTTAAGTATTGTAAATTAATGGTTTAGACGTTATAAATTACTAGTTACAATGTTGTTATTTGATATTTTTTTTATTTACCTTATATTTAAATTCTTCTTCGATGTTCCCTCTCCGGGAGTTCAGGCACGAAAAAGCTCGCGCACGATTCCCGAGTTCCTTATATACCTTGACAAGGTATCGGTTTGTTAATCAAACGGTAACGATTTTTTGACATAGCAGGAGACGGTTTTTCCATTATAACAAAAACAAATTAATGGCTAATCAAATTAATTAAATTAATGGCTTATATGTTGTAAATTAATAGCTTAAATGTTATAAATTAATAGCTTAAATGTTATAAATTAATAGCTTAAATGTATAAAATAACAGTTCAAATGTTCTAAATTAATGGCTTAGATGTTGTAAATTAATAGCTTAAATGTTATAAATTACTAGCTTAAATGTATAAAATAACAGTTCAAATGTTGTAAATTAATGGCTTAGATGTTGTAAATTAATAGCTTAAATGCTATAAGTTAATAGTATAAATGTATAAAATAACAGTTTAATGTTTTAAATTAATAGCATAAATGTTATAAATTAATAGTTCGTACGTTATAAATTAATAGCTTAAATGTTATAAATTAATAGCTTAAATGTATAAAAAGATCAGTTCAAATGTTGTAAATTAATGGCTTCGATGTTGTAAACTAATAGCTTAAATGTTATAAATTAATAGCATAAATGTTATAAATTAATAGTTTAGACGTTATAAATTAATTCCTTAAATGTTATAAATTAATGGCTTAAATGTTATAAATTAATAGCTTACGTATTGTAAATTAATGGTTTAGACGTTATAAATTACTAGTTACAATGTTGTTATTTGATATTTTTTTTGTTTACCTTTTATTTAAATTCTTCTTCGATGTTCACTCTCCGGAATTTCGGGCACAAAAGAGCTCGCGCGCGACTTCCGTGTTCCTTATATACCTTGACAAGGTGTCGGTTTGTTAATCAAACGGTGACGATTTTTTGACATAGCAGGAGACGGTTTTTCCATTATAACAAAATCAAACTGAACGATTTCTTAATTTTTATCACAAATTAGCATCTTTAACGATTTAATACGATATCCATTTTTATCATTTTAATAGTTTCTACAAACTAAGACTAAATTCAAACCTCCTTGATACTAGTTTTCGACCATCAATTAGTTTGAACAAAAAGGGAAAAGAGCCTAAGGGCAGTCGATGACGTTACTGTGAATTAAGTTAAGCTATTAAATAATCAGACAGATAAAATTCATATTAAGCGTTATATTATATTATCGATATTCGTTCATTTATTCGTGCTAATTAAAAAATAAAATGTTCTTTTTTCTTGAATAACACCTACAGCTCTGTTTGAAATATTTAAAATTCTTACTTAATGCTTACGTAAAAGTCAGGTTCTTTATTAATTCCTCTCAAGTTAAACGAGTAAATTTACTGGTCATAGTTGTAACATAAAATGGCTTTATTTCATCAATACCGCCTGCATCGCTGTACGTGATACAGTTATTAATTATTTAGCGAATAATATGATCTAATTGGCTGTAATCGCGGTTAGGTATTTCTTCGTTAAATCTATCGATGTATTAGGCTATTAGTGGGAGACTTATTGATTCCTCGAAGAAATATCAAATTCTATGAAAATTAACTAAATGATTTTATTCAATTAGTATTCGTCAATGTCTGTCATATTCAACAACCTTCTTTTATAATAGATTCTGCTCGGATCAATTATTTTATAATAAATTGCAGATTATGCCACTGTATATTATATTTGCCTATGGCTCTTTTTTTCTAATTCATTGATTTTATTATTAGTCTCGTTGGTTTTTCCCGTGAGTATCTGTTTTACGTACATCTCCATTATGCTCAGATTTTTAACATCATCGGATAACTATCTTTTTTATAAAATAGTTCGTACAACCGTAAACTCGTACTGTTTTTAAAATCATTCGGTAAGTAATCATTACAGGAGTGAACTTGTCGAGGATTTCATGGGTGTGAATTTTCGTAGGAAGGTATAAAATGATTCGATCTATTGTAGCTGGTCTTTTTTTTAATAAAAATTTATTTCATGTTATTCCTGGCAAATCACATGGCGCGATTAATAACTATGATACACGTTCAGTATGGACTCCAGCTTGCTGCGATTAGGCCATTGAGTAATTAAACGAAAGACGGAGAAAGAGTAACGATCATTCTCGAATCTGGCGAAAGTCTGACGCATCTTTATCTTCATCTCAAATTAACTAGTTTCCATTCTCACTCTAAGACGAGTTTTTCGTTGAAAAGTCAGATTTTATTCAATTTTCATTTCTCCAATTTCTACGGAGATTTTCGTTCTTTCAGAATTTTCTTCTTATTTAACAAGTGCCTTGACGAAGGATTTCTACAGTACCAGCCATAATAGAGAGAACTCGTTTGAAACAGTTTATCGCTAGAAAGCAAACACATCATTGGGCTTTTGCACGCTTAGACTTGATATGACAGATTTTAGCTTATTTTTTTGTAATAATAAGTTACAGGTGCTTGGATAGATCTCTTTCTCAATCGAAGTCCTTTAATGTCTCGACGAAAGAAATTTTATATTTTAACGTTTCAATATTTTAATGATGCAATAGTATAATATTTTATTAAGAAGGGAGAAATGGTACGTTCGTATACGATTTTATATTTTTAATCGGCAAAAATGAAGTTGAAAGGGTAGAAAAGCTATTGAAAAAAATTTGGATATCATCGAAGCATCTGCAGGTCGATCTTAATTCGATCTATCGAACGATGGGCCCGCGGTCGGTTCGATCGTAACGTCGATTAACATTTATGAACGGCTGGACCCGCTAGCAACATCAAAATACAATTTCTTTTGCCAAGAGGAAACATTGAATTATAGGCTCGCCCTATCAACTCAAAATCAACTTCAATTGACGACTAATTAGACTCTTTGAAAAGTTTCACATCCCTCACGATCACGACAGACATTGCACACGACGATTAATTCGTTTCGAAGTTTTCCTTTATACAGAACCAAACCCGCGACCGATGAGTTCGCGGTAGGAAACGGTAACAAGAAAGGCTCGCCGCAGGAAATCCCCGACTCTAAACCCGCGAGCAAGGAGGTTGGAGCGGAGGAAGCGATGGAAGCCATGAACTTAGGGGATTAAGAAGATGCGCATCCTTCAGGCCAATCTGGGACGGTCAAGACGGGCACAAGACCTGCTCTTTCAAACCATCCTGGAGAGCACGATGGCCCTAACGGTGGTGGCGGAGCCATACAGAGTCCTGGACCCTCCGGACTGGCCCGGAGATACAGATGGCTGTCACCTGGACATCAGCGCCGGGGGCGTCCGCCCACGGGGATCCACTGGAACACGGCAACGGATACGTAGCGGTCGAATGGGCAGGAATAGTGGTAGTGGACGTGTATGTGTCGCCCAACAGCGTATCGATTATTAATTTAATTTTCATGGAAATTTGGTAACGTTTAATTTATCTTAACTAAGACAGCCGTGTATAAACGATTCTATCGTTCTTTTTATTCGAACATGTGTAACATTTGATATACGATTTATATTTAATATTAAATATTAATAGATTGCTTTAATTTTGTGTATTGCTTAAATACGAGTGCGTGGATTAATATTTATTAGCGTTGCGCATCAAATTTCGGGAATAATAATAATAATAGTAATAAAGGAATAATCGTGAAATTTGTGGGAAAAGTGTGTCTGTCCTTGTCGCACAATACAGTTCTCCTTGTCTAACAGAAGTTGAGATACCTCCACGCACATTCTATACTCCTGTTACTTTCTCGCAGTTCCAGTCGGCTCCCATAGATATATAGACAATGACAGATATAAGTCTCCCTCTAATTCGTCGAATTTTCAACAATTGCTCCGTTTCTGCGACAAATTGTGCCACGGTACACTTCTCTTCCTTACTATACCTACCAATCGTACAACAAAATTGTTTGCGGGAGCAAAATGGGGTAGCTTTCACGCTACCTCGATCCAGTTCGAACACGCCACCCCGGGGAAAAAACCACAGCGTGTAAAAACGAGTCCCCTGCAACAATAGCAGGGCTCTGCAGTCTCAAGAATCGAATGCGCCACCAAAAGATTACGAGTCCAACACCTTATCGCGGAGCTAACCTAGCTCCTTACGTATCGCTTACTTCAACATACATTTATGATTAATCCATTTTTTCCGCAATCACGGCTCTTTTTTTCTTCTATCTTTTCATCAAAAAAATATTCTGGATACATCCTATTATCCTACACTGTTATTTCCATTCACCAGCCATTTTCCACTTAATAAATTACATTTCGCTCTTCTTCAGCACCAACTTTCCTTTCTGAAATAACATTAAGCTTTTCAATAATTTCCTTTTTCTATTCCCTCCCACTCAACCTTCTTCCAACGGATACATTTTTCTTCCCTGTCTCTGTCTGTAATGCGTCAATTCTCATCCACCCTTATAACTCACCATAGAATGATATTATTAAAGCTAATAATTCTATATAATTCTATATAATTACTAGCTTTAATAATACCATTCCATATTATTACTAACAAGTTTCATTCCTTTAAATAGAATTCATTTAATGTTAATCACTTTCCACATAGCATCCATGTAATTAGAAGATTCCAACCGTGTTCTTCCTTACTAATATATTTCCAGATCATAATTACTACCTTTCATAATGGTGTTCTATTCCATTGCCCAATTCCATTGTACATTTCACAAGTACACCTCTCTTAACGCAACCATATTCTTAATCTTCCAAAACTATTCTATCTGTCATCTATATATTTTTCAAGCCTAATTTCACAATTTATGGTCAATGGACAAATAAACAACGCACACATATATCTCCTAAATGTATCTTTATTTGTTCTTTAGTCTCCTAAAATTCAAACAAATCTATTCTTCTACCATCCACAAAATTATATTGCCTTACGTATTACCTATTATCTATTCTATTCGCATTTCGCAAACAAACCTCAATTTCTTCTCTCTTTTCGTTCCTTTCTTGTTTCAAATTTCACGCGTCTAACCTACAACAATGGTTTTACATATTTGACATATTCACGCGCTTCTTCTTCCTGTTCTTTATTTCACCCTTCTGCTACTGCTTGTTATTATTCGTCACAGTTCATTTCGCCTGTGCTGCACCACATTTTTTACAATTTTTATTTTTTTTTACAATTTATACTAAGGAAAACAAATCGGTATAGCCTATAACCGTATATATGACAGCTAGAATTACCCTTAGCGTTATATTTACCTGAATTTTCGATCAATATACCTTTATGTTGGAAACTTCCGGATACAAAAATATCTTACACAGGTTCGACCACGTGACGTCCGTCTGCAACTATGGAACATGCGCTCGTCACATGGCCGAGTCACCGCGGACAAGATGTCCGGTCATGAACTACATAGACTTCAGATCAACCACTCCGTCCAATAAATTATTCTAGTACCTTCGAATAAATTTAACCCGTATGAAAGACCCAATCAACCTTATTGCCTTTGTTACGTTATCGCATCGACGTTATTAATCTTATTTCTTTGTCTTCCATGTTGTTTTAGTATCGTCTTACTTAGTCTAACTCCACTCATTATCCGTTTTTTCCTTCTAGTTATATCCTGTTTCTTCATTTTCCGTTCCCTTTGGTACAAAGTAGCGAATATAAAATTATAAAATTGTTAAGTATAAACTATGTCACATATCTTGTGTGTTCGTCGTTACACTCTCCGTTAAAACACTAGCCTAATAAAACTACACTGATAACCATTTGCGTGTAGATTGGCAGCAGAGCGTAACAGACTCTGCGTAGCATAATCAGACGGCAGAAAGGCAGCGGAAATCCAGCAGATCCTGCCCAACTTCGACAATTTAAAGCGAGCATATACTTTTATTTATGTAAATAAGGCCATAAAATTACTCTTATTACTATTATTGTAGTAGGCAAATGAATAATTTTCGTAATACATTTTTTATTATTAATAAATACATATTTATTGTTTTATAGCATATAGTTTTATGTATAAACATAAATTAACGTTAACCACCCAGTGCAATCCTCGATTTCCCGAACGTCTAAATACAGTATGTCCGTTTTAAATGTCCACGCATTAACATATCTCCAAGTATCAGAAATGCGAAAAGAATGTTTCGTATAAAAGTTGCTTGACACTTAACGGGGGAAAATTAATAAGATATTTCCATTTCTTTCTACGTTCTTATCTAAAGAGATTTCAATGCCAATGTATAGCTTTTTCTAATGGTATTGTATATTATTTTGTACACCGCTAGATACATTTTTTTATTCTCTACGAAGAATGTATGAGGATATTGGGGCCGAGAAACGGTTGATTTAAAAAATATTGCAACTTTAATCTTCCAAAGTTTATCGTATGAGAGACAAAGAAAGACAACGCAGTGTCTTACATTTCCGCAGCAGTAAGGCGACCAAGGTACTAATGCGTGCGCTGCACGTCACATGAACGCACACATATATAGACAGAATACACTGTCATAGTGTACACACTGAATAGACAGAATACATACAGGGAAAAGTTGTTCAAAATGTCCTATATTCGAAATATCGAACATATCCAAAATTATTTTATTTTATTATTTAATCGTCTACTATATTTATAATTAATTTGTTATTATTTTATAGTCAAGGGTCGTCGGTCGCCGGATTGAAAAAACTTATCTCGAAACACAAATCCAATACACTGATGATATTCGTTTCTAATTGAATTATAACAGATGTTTCTTACAATCTTGCATTCGTAGTTGTGATCGGATTTTGGTAATTATTTATATTAAGGAACACCAATGCCGATGACGTTGATTCTCACGTATGTCGTTAAGTACTTGATTCTGAGTAAATTTTTGCTGATTACTTCATCGGTGGTCTAATTATTGCTTTATTAGCAATTTATTGCTTAATTATTATATTTGTAAAAAAAAAACCTGTTCCTCTTAGTACATTGAATTTTGCCTATACGCTTGTATGCTTATTTACTGTTTCTAGATTCAAGTTTCTCTTCAAGATTCTTCTCTATTCCTGTAGAGACTGCCGATGGATGTTAGACGTATCGAACGTGAAAAAGGATAATGCGAGTGAAAAAGAAAGAGGGACTAGGAATCGAAACGTTTGGCTTCCATATGAAATAATAGGAGGGCACGCTACTAGAGCTGAAACCTTTAACTGAAATATCAAACTTTTTTTATTTTTCATTTGTGATGAATAGAACCTTTATCAACATGTTTTTTACGCGTTCCTGGTTGCTATAATTTGCGAACATATTCGCTTACTTCATAAATAATAATTAAATACATATCAGTAAGTAAATACAAAATTCAAGTTGTACCGTATTTGGTCTCATTTTAATTAAAATGTTCTTACAAATACGCTGACAAAGTTTAATTGAAAAAAAGCCAAAGATAAGAAAATTTCACTCTTCGATTAGTACTGACAGACATACATACATCATCTGAGCGATATCTGACACTGGATCGTGTTACACTACTCGACCGCGGCTGGCTCTGGAACTTACTGGCGCGTTATGTAGATTTCACATGATTGCCTACCTGTAATTTGATCCCCACCCTCCCGTCCCTATGATGGGGATGACATCCGTGCGATTATCAAGAACAAGAGTAGATTCTTTTCCTGCAATTGTTATAGAAGTTTTCCTTTCCAGTATTCACTTCCATCCAGGTTCGTGCATGTCTCACGGTCAAAGTATCAGTGACATGCTACATATATGTATGTACTTTAAGCGAAAAGTGAAAAGGAAAAGTTCCAAAGGTGAAATAAGCAACTAAATAACTAAAGCGAAAAGATGGAAAAAGAATAATATCTTCGACAAAGCCAGATTTTAAGTTGGATCTGAGGGTTCAACGAAGTCAGAGAGAGCGTTCCGTCGATCAATGCATTACTAATTTCTGTTTTTATTGCGTTTATTGACAAAGGTTATTAAATATTACAACGAATCCAATGTTGGTTCTTACTTTAGAGCATTCGCAGATTATAATTTTTATCGTTTTTGAATAGCGATCACGACATTTTTTTTTTTTTTGTCGTAATTTAATTACGATCAAGTTATTAGATATCATATGCCTTGTCATGTCATATTGGAATAAATAGTTAAAATAATAAAATAGTGAATAAAACGGATAATAAAGTAGGCCACAACAAGAAGAGAGTACAACTAATGGAAACTGAGTAATGTACATATGTACATTAGTACAACATTAGTACATACATGTACAGACTGTATATAACTAATAAATTTAGGAAGTGTATTTTTTAAACTTGTATTACAGGCTCAGATGAAGAAGTTGTAAGAAGTGTAGCCTTTACTGTTTCTTTCGCGATTGCAATCAACTGCAATTTTTTCAAAATCTTTCTCTACGCATTATGTAGTAAACTAATCCTCCTAATTTGTTTTAAATAAATTCAAATCGTTTGGCCTGATTTTAAAAAAGTTATTCTGTTTTAAAGAGTGTACCAACACTTTTGTTCGTGACTACATATGTTCAAACACTTGAACGCTATTAATTCATAACGCTACTTAATTCTGAATATGAATGTTTCCTATTCTTTCCAAAACATTATAGTATCGATCGCAAACTGCGTGAAGGATAAAAACTGACTGATTTGTATTTTTTCCAAATATGAAATATGCATTGCATTTCTCACTATTAATGTATTACAATAGCTAATTTTAATACGAAAATTATAATTTTCATTTATATTATACGTGAAGTATGGAATTTATTTCGTATATTATAAATAATTGAAATTTCATTAACTTTTATATATATATATATATATATATATATATATATATATATATATATATATATATATGTACATAGCGCACACTGAATACGTATATATTTTTTACATTTTTTGTATGTATAATTTAAACAGTGATAATGAAAAAAGATCGTACGGCCTGGTCACATCATATAGCTTTTCTTTATAAAAGCCACGTGTTACTGCGAAAGCGTGATTATCAAATCTATTTGCCAGAGAAGCTGATTGGTTAACTCAAGGTCACGAAATCTGATCGTCCATGCTTCAAAGGAGCAGGCAGTAGTGCCGCTTCTGTTCTCTCGGTGTATAGTTGCGAAGTTCTGAGGAAAGCGCGGCAACCAGACTGCGCTCTTTTTTTATTGTTAAAGTTGCTATTATTGCATTCTTCTTAACTTGTTTCAAAGGTTAATGAGGAGAATGACTTTGGAAATCGATAAAGAAGAATTAAAAAAACGTTTGACACCGCTACAGTGGCACGTCACGCAGGAAAAGGGTACAGAGAGGTACGTATATCGGGAATTTAATTCACTTGCTATGAAATTAAAAATTGAATCGTGTCGATCTTTATATCGGTCTATGTTATTTCTCGATTTCATTAGAAAATTAGTTGTAGCTGTAGTAAAGTTTCGTGTAAAATATAAATGTACGCCGCTATATCGTTACATACGAGTCTATACATGTAAACAATATTTTACAAAATTCTGAATTTTTTTATACAAACTTGAATAACGATGCTTTTAAATCCTGCAACGTGTAACCTATTAATAATATACGTTTTATACATCTTGTAATTTCCCAAGGATTAATGTTATAATCGACGAGTTTGATTTTTTGTTACGTATAATTATCAACTAACAATGTCGCATTATTGAACCTTTAGTCACTTAGGTTTAAGTAAATTGCAACAGTCGCATGATACAATTTTCCAAAAATATTATCGTACGATCGAAACTGGTTTACTTTTAGGTGATGTGAGACTAAAATAACTTTTTCAAGAGCATGTATTGGCTTGACTTTGCGTCATGACCGAGTGGTTTAAAAATAAAGTATAGGTCCTCACAATTAACTTCCTAGTGTACATGCATCTTCATGCTTCTAATCGTTCTTTGTTTCTCCATGCAGGCCTTTTTCTGGTTGCTACAATAAATTCTATGAGAAAGGCACGTACACCTGCATAATCTGTGATCAAGAATTATTTTCTTCTGACACAAAGTACGATAGTGGTTGTGGTTGGCCTGCATTCAATGAAGTATTAGAACAGGGACGAGTCAAGTTAACCAAAGATACTTCACATGGTAAGTGGATATATGAATTTTGATTTACTGACAACACTTTTAGAATTATGCTCGGATTCTTAATACAATAACATAGTATTCATCATGCGTATCATTTTACATTAATTACGTATATCTATTTAAATGGTACATAGATAAACTCCTTATTATCAAATTTGACTTATATGTCAGATTGAGATATAACACAATATTATATCATATCACAAACATTAGAGTTTTATCTGTTTACCATTCTTGTACATTCTTCATTTTTTCTTACATTTACTCTATCACAAAACCTTTCCTAAACTTTTAGTTCTGCTACTGTCTCCTAGTCTCCTAAGTCTTCTGTAATTTGTTTATCATTTTATTTGGTCAAATCTTTGCAATATTTTACATGTAGTACAGACATACATACACAAAGTATTATAATATCAATTAGTAAAATATATTGGTACAGTATATTATATGCTTTATGCGTGATAATTTTATCAACATAATTCAATTTTTGTCACAGATATATAGATGTTTTTAATGTATAAGAACAAAATGACTTGTACACATTTATAACATAACTATTTGTATAATTTATTTATATTAAAATTATAATACTTGGGAGGCAATATTCCTTGTATCCTTTACCTCGCATGTTAATGCTTAGAGTGTGATTTGTGTTAGACTTACATCGCCTATTGTATAAACTAAGGTCATAATTATCCATTAAAAATAATTCTTTCTACATCTTATTTCTGTATATATGTAAAAGATAGAATTAATCTTTTTTTTTTTTTTCTTGGTATTTAATCATGTAATAATTCTTTACATATAGCTTTGCTTTATGTAACATTAAGATTTTAATAAAATTATTATAATTATTAAATACTTTGCTTATATGAAGATTAAATAATAAAATTACAAGTTTAAGTTTGCATTAGAAGAGAGTATACGTTTTATAATTTTTGTTATATCGATTACTAAATAATTCATACATTTGTTGGTACTAGTTACGTTGAATCTTACTTATACATGTAGAAATACATTGGCAAATAATGATGTATAACACGTAATATTAACCAGGTTGTGACTAGAATATTTGATTAGTTATTTGAATGTTACTCTATATGCCACTTACAGATAACAATATTGTAGTAATTTATTCATAAAAGTAGGTTTGGCAATATGTTTAAATCATGTTAATCAAATGAAAATGTTTCTTTCAAATAGTACCATAAAAATATTTGACTAAAGAGGCAAATATTGCTCTGAATTATTTTAATATATCTTTTAATTTTGTCATACAATATCAAGACAATTAGATATCAAAGGGAAATTTGGACAGAGCTTCGATGGATGAGTAAAGCAAGGAACAAGATTATGGGTATTGATTAGAATGTGTAGCTATTTCTTATTTTGCGCATTATTTTAAGGATATAATTAATAATCACAGATATATCTTTATTTTCACTTAAAACTTCTATTTCTTGTGAATACTTATTTAGGTAATTGATTTTAATTTTCGTTACTATTAGTCTATAGCTTTTATTAATATTAGTTTACTGTTTTTGGTGCTGCTATAACTGGAAAATATTTAGAGTGAACAAACAAAGGTGTTGGTCTGCGTTTAATCACACTCTATTATTCTATTTCCTTTGTCTTCCTATTGCTCCGCTACCACCACTTCACTTTCACCATTGACACACGAAAACTGCGTCGACAATTGACGTACAGTTGGTGGAAATCTACTACTGCTGATCGCAAACCCAGATATGGTGCGGACCGAGGTGACCTGTTCAAAGTGTGGTGCACATTTGGGACATGTATTTAATGACGGGCCAAAACCTACAAGGAAGCGATTTTGCATCAACTCGGCATCCATAAACTTTCATTCAGCGGGAGAAGAGAAAAAGATGACATCATAAAACTAAGGAGGGCATAAGTTTTTAATAAAATTTTTGAAAATGTTTAAAATATCTAACTTATCTTATTGACAGAAAGAATTTATATTTCTTAATAAAATATGACTCTATTTGATATTTTGTAATTTGCTGTTACTATTTTGTTACTCTTCGGAATTATAAAGTTCCTTTAATGACAAAAGCAAACATGTTATTAAAAAACAATAAATATTTTTATGTTAAATCTTAGCATACATATTCCATAGTTGCTATGAATATATGTCTTGTCTATGCGTCGTAAACTCTGAGATTAATAACATTTATTAGAAAGCATAGATTATAATACACAGATGTACATCCATAGCGACAAATCTATTAATGGGATACTAGTGAATAATAGCGAATATCTGTATTATTATAATCTTAGAATAAATTCGATTCTGTACATACACTCTAAATGACTGTAAAATAATACATTTAGTGTGTATAAAATATAAAAAATTAATGTAAAACACTTACCAACTAACTTATAAAAACATTCTATTATTTTTTCATGTTACGCATTTCATGAACAGAACGTGTAAATAATAAGTACTATTTATTTGTCTGAATATATATACTAATGATATAAAAAGTTTGTTATACTTTGTAATTATTTGTGGTGCACAGTCTTTTATATCCAAAAAGAAAATCTAACTGCATTTGAGTTTCATAAATTTACTCTACTCTTACTGTATCTATAGAAGAAATACTTTATCATTCAATATTATAAAATAGAAGGAAGGATGATTTCATTCAAAGAATTAGGACGTTTTGTTATAAAATGTTTCCTTATATTTTAACGTTTCAAAACAAACTAAAAGATGTTACAGTACAATATATACGCAAATTCTAGGCATAATTTTTACAATAATTCATTATCCATTTGCTGCTTTCTTTCATTTTTAAATTCGACACTGTTAAGTATTAGTTTTCCTGAGAAACCAGAATTTTACCAAATATTTTCATTAGATAATAAAAGCCAATTTTATACAAATAGAGGTACAGTTGAAGTGGCAAATTTTATTAAAAATTTGAAGCCAAAACGTTTACTGTGACATGTATAAATGAACTAGCGGCTTCAGTATCAGTAGGCCTAATTTATTTTATAATTGAGATCTCGAAGCATTTTCAAAAACATCATAAAAAAGGTATTGAAAACATGCATATACATACTTAACTTGATTTGTGTATAGGAACCTATTTCATAGTTCTAAACTGACAATAATACATTCCTTATGAGGATACATAAATGCACTTGTAACGGTAATCAAGACGAAGATGCAAAAACATTTACACTTGTCCACATTTTTATTATGTGTTTTATACGTAATTTTGTATTGTTTATCAATATTAAAATAATGACGATTGCTTGCTAATTTTATAAATAATGTTTACTTTTATTACAGTAAGGCATATTAATACAACTTTTGTACTTTTGTTTATTCTCTATACATAAGCAACAGGATTCATTCAAAATATTCATATTTCTAATTATTATTTGCATACGTTTCTATACAAATTTTTCAAAATATGGACAAGTAAAATTTTGCATCTAACTTGCCTCGATTTACGAATAAAAATGAATCTTATAGATAGCTACTACTTGTAGCTGAAATATGCTTAATAACTGTCGCAGTAATATAATAGACATAAAATGGACGTTACTTCTTTTTTCTAAAGATATTTGTGAAAATGCAGGACCTCGTTCAGTATTTCTGATCGAGTTGTTAACGTCAATTTTGACCCTGAATCTCATTTTCTTTTCTTCTTTTTTTCTTTTTTTTTTTTTACAGAAATGTATATTTATTAATACTAGACGTGCACAATTATTTCGTTTTCTATACCTCCTATAATTGCTTACAATTCCTAGAAAATTTGAAGTTGATGCTGAAACAAAATAATGCAAGAGCTCGTTCTTACAGAATACTGAAACAAATTCCATGCGATTATATATTATAATCCCTGATTCTTTACAGGTAAGTAGATTTACCCTTCAGCATACAACTCCAAATTTAGGCGTAAGCGTACAATACAAACTGAGCTGCTTCGTCTGTCAAGTATAATTAGACATTATCGATTATTATAAAAAACTAATCAGGCTTTTTAATATTACGAAAGTAACAAACTCAGTAAATAATGAATATATTATTACATATACGATTGTTCATTACCAAATAACGTATGCATTTTCCTTTTTTTTTCCTTTTTTTCTTTTTTTTTTTGTTTCATATGTAATATGTTAATTTCTTCAATATCTATTATAATTTTACGTGGCGTTCTTTAGCTTTAGTTTACGATAAACTCCTATACGTAACGAAGATGCAAAGAATAAAAGTAACAAATTCGAAAGTTCGTATTCCTTAAACTAAAAGTATCCAAGGTTTCATTCTCAGTAATATATGTTTAAGATATAATATAATTAGGAAAGACATTAATTATTACGTTTAATGTAGTACAACCATACGTAGAAACCTTGTCTTATATAATCATCGTCAACATAAATTTATATATTTTTTCTCAATCTGTATCTGTATCAAACAAAATATGAAATTATTCTGTTGATGGTTCAAGATCATAAGGAATCTAGCGCGAGTTTTTCACGTCTCTAAACATGACAAGACAGGCACTTTATAGTGTCACAAAATGTTCCTATATCTGAACCTTGTTTTAAAATTTCGTCCATCATCCGTTCACTTCTTAATAAGACACGTTAAAGACAACTTATGTTTGACCTGTATCGAAGAACACACGTAACTAGACATTCGTCTATAGAAAGATGTTCTCACATCATAATATACTTTAGTAACAGGGTCGATATTTTAACGTGTCCCGTCAGCGATGCAAATGAGAAAAAGTACTTATATTTTATCTTACAACTATAAATGAACAGCTTTAAATAAGAATCGCGTGTATTGAATTCATCATAAATTTCATTATGTATGAAATTAATTGCCTATACTATATACAAATTAACATAATAATGCAAAAGTTGCAGTGTCCAAATACTTAAAAGATTCATTAAAACTTCAGTTTAATATAATAACATAATGAAGTTTACTAACATCCAATTGACAAGAACGTGATTCTTGAGAACGTTTAAAACAAGTTAGGCTATCGCTTATACATCTACGTCATACTGACAGACCAAAGACTGAAAACATATTGCTCTGCTCTCCATATCTTCATTCAAAAAATATAAGTCTGACACGAAGATCAATTTTCTTCTTCTATGATTTTTTTTGTTAAACCATAATAATATATTAGAATAGGTCCTATGTACTTGTTCACATTTGTTTTGTGGTATTATCTAATAAGGTTTTTGCTATAAATAATGTATGTTTGTAGCTAACTCTGATCTTCAATTTTAGAGTCAGTAATACTAGCTTTATATTTTTAGAAAATAACTGACAGTCGCTTGAGAATCCTCGATGACAGTTCGGTATTAGTACAAGAGCTCTTCAGGCAACAACCCACTCGTACAGTTTATCTTTTACTTTGAAGACTATTTAAATAAAATGTTGAACTCTTAGTAACTAATATATACCCATCGAGGAATACAAGATTTCTGCCGTCAGATCGTTCACAGTTCTTCTGATTTAACTTGATTTCCTCGCAACATGCGAGAATCGAGCAATTTAAAAACTTTGAAACCATTTCTCGATACTTTTCAAGGTATCGGATAAGTTCTATCTATCTATCTATGACCTATATATATATATATATATATATATATACATATATATATATGTTTATAAATATATATATATATATATATTTATATACATACATACATACATACATACATACATACATACATACATACATACATACATACATACATATATATATATTTATTTATTTATTTATATATGTTTATTCATTATTTATTATATATTATTGAATTATTGTGCCGTTCCATTTTGGGAGGGTGATTCATTATTTTTCTGCAAAATTATATTTTTATGATCATATCATAATACCACTCTTCTAATTACCCTTAGCAGCTTCCTTCGCTGCCATTATTAAAGGTGTTAGGGAAGCAAGTGGCCTTGCTAATTTCAGAAAAGGATGCTGCAATTTGCCATAAAAGTACAAATTTTATTAAAAGTTTATTCCATTTACGTAAATTTAAATATAAAACACATATTAATTGTACTTTAGGTTAGTATAAAATATTGTTAGAATTACCTTGAGTAATTCTGAAGCCGCTGATCGTTTCTCCACTTCGACCTCTAAACATTGATCCAAAAAGTCTTGAAAAATTCCTGACAGTTTATCCTTTTCTTT
The DNA here is from genome assembly GCA_911387925.2 of Bombus hypnorum. NCBI lineage: Eukaryota > Metazoa > Arthropoda > Insecta > Hymenoptera > Apidae > Bombus > Bombus hypnorum. The sequence goes on along the minus strand of OU427028.1, from coordinate 19,358,278 downwards.
GATTTCAGGTTTACCATTTGTTGCGATCAAATATAATGCTCTTAATGGATTTTCATTTAAATATGGTGGTTCTCCTTCTATCATTTCAATAGCCATTATACCCAACGACCAAATATCAACCTATAAGATTTAAATAATTTATAAATATTATAGTATAATAGTTATATAGTAATTACAATATAAACATTGCAATGTAATAGTTGTAGAGTATCATTCTTTTCATTCACCTTTGGACCATACTGTTTTCTTGTAACTACTTCTGGCGCCATCCAATATGGTGTACCAACCATTGTAGTTCGTTTGCTTTGCTCTGGTGAAATTTGTGCACAAAATCCAAAATCTGTTAATTTTACTCCACCGTCTAGTCCAAGCAGGATATTATCAGACTTAATATCCCTGTGTATAACTTGATTACAATGAAGGAACTCCAAAGCTTGTAGGACCTCTCTACACACTGCTGCTATTTGACCCTCATCCATACAAGTCTCAGTTACAACATCTGTCAAACTACCACCAGGCAAATATTCCATAACTACCCATAATTCTTCTCCTACGAGATAACTATCCAAGTAATTTACAACATTTGGATGCTTATTCTCCCGCATAACCAATATTTCATTTATTATTAACTCCTTCTTTGGTTGTTGTGAAAGATTCATTTGTTTTATTGCAACTTCCATACCTGTTGATGTTTCAATTGCTGTGTACACCGTTCCCGAAGCACTAGAAGATAATATTAAAAATATATAAATATGCACAAAAATTCCATAAGAGAATATTTACATTTTATATTATTTTATATTATATAACTTACCCCTGTCCTATTTTTTCCATTTTCGTATATTTCCTATTTGGGTCACCTACACTTACAATTGTTCTTAATTTTTCTAATATTTCATCATCTGACATTTTTTTCTTTCTAGCTTTATCACTTTGCGCTGGTCTTGTTTGATCGGTTGTCGTTGATGTAGGAGTCGCTTGATTTTTATTTCTATCCAGTTGTGATTGATGTGGCTGTTGCGGCGTTCCATTTCGTTGGGGTGATCCTAACGTGGTAGTTAATGGAGGCGGTGGTTCTTCTTCTATTGGCTTTGTATACTATTGCAAAGTGTTTAATTTTTTAGTTTAGTACTTACAACACTCAAATATAGAAAAATAATTCTAATTTTTGACAATTTGCAGACAGTCATTACTCACGATCGATTTCGTACGTTCGGGCCTAGCAGAAATCGGTGGTGGTGGCGGTTCATCTTCCTGTTCGGAACTAGTCGCGCAAGCATCCGTTGGTGTACTACTTGGACTACTGCTACTTACTCTATAATTTTATATACAGAATAAGTATAAAAATAGGAAGAGAAAGAGATTTGGAAGCATATGAGGCTTACCTGCTGAGCGAATGTTGAGAATGAGAACTCCCAGAAGCTTGTGACATTGCTTGACCACGAATATTTCCTCCTCCTCCTGTCCCAACACCTATACCCACCATGCTTCTAGGACTACTCGCTCTCTCAATAGGAGCTGCACATAAAATTTCCTGTGCTTCATTCGTTAATGTATATATAACTGGCATATGATAATAACAACATTATAGATTAATCTTCATGTAAATGTTATTAACTTACCAACCACCCCAACCATTTTTGTAGTTGTCATGTATTTGGAACCTTTTGTTTCTTTACTGCTACTGTCATACCAATTCAGAACATCCAATACAGCCTGTGGATTTTTCTTCTGTTCTTGTTTACTAATATTACTAGACATAAGCAACCTTGCCCATGCTTCTGGCATCCCCTAAGAACAAAAGTTATGTTTCAAAGTAATCATTAATAGTCTTACACATACAAAACTTTAAAGAAGATGTAACTGATAGGTTAGGATATAATATTTACAAAAGTATAATTCTCAAAGTTCTGAAAACTAAGAGAACATCGTGCAAATATAAAATATTTAAGACTCCAATTGTTACAGTTGTTGAATAAATAGTAAGATTGTAAGCACTCAAACCAATGTTAAAATTCATTCTGCAAGAAAGCAATAATATTAAATGCAACGTTGACTAAAGCATCTATAAATCTACTAAAGCAGCTATATGCTTCTAATCTATGATAAACTCTAAATTTTGAAATAAAATATAACAACTTAATCCTGTTAATTGCAACAAAAACAAACAGTTAAATTAAGTGTATGTATAATAAGAAGGAGTATAAACAAACTACTTTTGTGGTCATTTTAAATTACTTACTTTTAATGGCAGCTTGAAAGAAATACGTGTCTAGTTAGTTTTTCATGTGAAAAAATAATAGGTATAAGAAGCATCAGACAAATTACCAAATTACTTTTCCACAATGTCCATACACATGTGAACAAGTGATGAAAATTTATTTTTTTTTTCGGTACGAAAGATCCATTTGAGATATACTTTTTAGACAAAGAAAATTGTTTGCATTAATATTTAATAATACATTACTAGTTGCTCTTACGATGACACACGTTTCACAAATGAATTCTTTTTCACATATATATATATATATATATATATATATATATATTCATTTATCACAAACACACTCGCACACGCACACACGCACGTACGCACAATTTTAATTTATTGAAATATAATAAAAATTGCACTACAAAGTAAATTAAATTCTATCCAGGTTGTAGTACTGTAACTTACTTTATTTCCACATATTTTTATTATCATTTATTATGCAATATATTAATACATGAATAAGCCAATGAAAATTGCAAAGCGATTGCTAAATATTACCTATTAATAAATATCAATTTAATAATGTTCCATTGGTGAAAACGACAAATAAAAATTCAATCAGAGATGTTTCATATCTAAGAATTAGTTCTTTTTTTCTTGTATTGTCAGAAGGGATCTTGAAGAATTTATGTAACCAGTAATGTAATGCAATAAAGAATTACTATGTAATGTCTATTTGGATACTCCGTACCATTGTATAGTAGCAAAGCGGAAAGCGAGTGCATCTTGAACAATAGTAACAAATTGCAAATAGTGAATTGACTTACCGTAAATTCACCAGTAACAGCGTCAAATCCAACATGTACAGTATGTTCAAAGTTGGTGGGATAACTGATGTTGGGTTTATCCTTATTTTCTTTTACCTTCATTTTGCTTTTCAATGTTTTCTTCTTACGTTCATCAGAATCAGGTTCCTTAGGTAGTGGACGCATATCCACTGGTAAATTAGGTGTTGATTCACCTCTGAAACATGTTTAATCTATCATTATCTAACTAATGATATCAAATGGGACAAAATAATCTTATAGTTATACATTCACTTCTATATACATAAATTATACATAAATAGAATTTGTAGATGTTAAATGTTATATTGGTTACTTTAATATATATTTTATTATTTATATATTTAAGTAGTAAGCTATTATTTATAGAACATACAAATGTATAACTAACTTTTACATTCGTTATAACAGTTTTTATGTTTAATACATTCAAAATATGTACAAAATTGATATAAAAATTATATGTTTCACATGTATAATACATATATATATATATATATGTACACATTTGTTAGTAAGACTGCATATAAAGACTTAAAAGGATGGTCTCCCACATCAGAATGTCATCGTGTCTGAACTGTAGGATTTTATTTTTAGCAACCACTAGATTAGTGTCTGTTATCCTATTTTTGGAAGATGTAGACATTTACTTATTGTAAAGAAAATAATAAAAATGCAATGTGTAACAAACTTATCAGCTTTTAGTGTTACAGAACAGTGTTCTGATATTACATCTATTATATTACATAGAAATGTATAGAACTAGAGAATGAAACATTAGACATATCTGTTACTGAATATATATTAAAATATCTAATATTAAATGATACATTCTTTCATTGAGAAATTTTTCGATACTAGTAAATTATAACAACATAATAATATAGCATAGAATATATAGTTACCTATTTGATGTAAGTCGTACAGGAGGTGCAGGGGGTTTGTCTTCTTCATCTGACATGTTGTTTCTACTTTTGTCCCTTTGTTGCCAATCTACCTTACGTTGCTGCGTTTCTATAATTTTGTTCAAAGATTTGTTTAATACTATTAGCCCCTGCCTCAGAGATCCTAGTCGTTCTTACGTTATATAAATCCTAAAAGACTAAAGGTTTGAATCACAGTATACAGAGAATTCTTTATGTTGACAAAAACACCAAGTTGTTTGTTGAAAACATGAGACTTGAAGATCCATTCACTTTCGTTATAGATAAAAGAATTTGCTTTCTTGAATTTAGCAGACGTTATCGAAATGATGTTTGAAATTACCGGCTCTATATCACAGATATGGATATAGTCTTGGTGACCGGTAAAGAACAGGAGACAAAACGAAAGAAAAATGCCTCTCCTCGTGAGTGACAGTTTCGGGTACTTGTGAAAGGTGTTCGATTTTGAAGAATAGCGGCGTCTTCGAACGGGTCAATGTCGTGAGTATAGGGTGTGCTCGAAGACGAGGGATAGACAGGCACCTCCAAAGCGTGATTCACGCACGCACGGGAGCAGACACCGCGCCGCATCCACGGATCTCTAGTTCTCTCTCCCTCTCGCCCTCCCTCTTCCTCTGTCTCTCTCTCTCTCTCTCTCTCTCTTCCTCCCTCCTTCTCTTGTTCTCACTTTCCACCGTTCTCCGTGTCTGGGATGTTCTTTAGTGTCGCGATTGCTCTTTCGTTCTCGGAGTGTTTTCACTCCTCCCTTTTTCTGTCGTCTCGCACTCGCGAAAGAAAAAATACGATTGTATATCGTGTATATATGGCGCCGCTTTATCCACACGTCCGTGATGTGCCGTGTTTGGGCACGGCGGAGGCGGAACCACGCGGCGCTCTGAGTCTTATCAATGGTATCTCATTTCGTACGTATAATCGACGCCCAATGACGACGAATCTCTTCCTGTTCTTCTCCACACTTTTTTCAAGGTTGATAAGAAGTCTGAATCACCACCGCTGCCACGGTCCTCTGCCACTGTACAGCGCCTCTACTACTGGAACACCGTTCACTCCCTCTCTTTCTGTACCTCCCTCCTTTCCTTTCCCTTTCTTTCCCTCTTTTCCACTTTTTCATTTGCTTCTTTCTCTCTCCTTTTCACCATGTATTTCTCTGTTCATACACTTACAAGGTTTGATCATTAGTACTTAGTATGTACACGCATATACTTACTTTCACCCGCACCTATTGTCGGTTAACACGAGTAAATCCGTATATGTACATATATATATATATATATATATATGCGTGCGTGTGGGTGCCTGTGTATATATATATATATATATATGTATATGTATATGATTTAAAAAGAAATTTAGAACAATATAGGTTGGAACGGTGGTAAGACTGCAAGTGAATCAATTACAGGTTAGCCAACATGGAAACAAATACATATTGTTGTAAACTTCAATATGGTTTTACTCGTTAAAATGAAAGCTTTCAGTGGATTATTATATACTTTTTAAAGATAAATTAGAAATTTGTATATTCAAAGAGAGTGTGCTGAAATATCTTAAGATTTCGTATGTGTATAAATCGTAGTTTAGTAATTATAAAACTGCATATTTGCTATTTTCGTGTAGGTACCTATTCATATTTTTATTCTTATTTATACCAGAGTTTGTACATAATGAATTAAATATGCTTTTACAAATTAATTTTATAACGTATTCGAAACTATTCAATCTTTACCTTTCGAAAATAGGTGTAATATATATTTTTATAATTTATGTATCATAATTACATGTTTAAATCTCTTCAAAATATTTGTCACTATAAAGTGTGCTTGTTAAAAATGTATTATCTCGGTTTATATTTCTGACAAATGAGTATCTTACTTATCTGGAAGAAGCATATATGGGGGTTAACTATATACTATAAACAAAGTAAATAATAATTTAAAAAATATGAACTTAAATTCTTAAGACATGGAGTATAATAATAATAACAATAATAAATACATATATATATATATAGGACTATTTATAATTATATGCGTAACAAAGACTATATAAAGAATATAATGTTCAGATATCATAAGCATTATTAATATGCATGAAATTGCATCTTAATAACTTGTATACTTCTAAGTCCATAATAAAACTAACTGATTTTTTTTTTTTGGTAAATATAAATATTTATCGTTATCTATTACAGGTAGTTTTGTTAACGTGTGTCCAGAAATGAATCCTTTAATTATATTATACCTGTCTATGTAATATATTTTTGTAACTTAAGAAAAGAAGGAACAAATATATAAAAAATCATATTATGACATATTTGAGGAAGCTCTTACATGTTTTACATCCCAAAACATTTGTAAGAACATTGCTCTATCATATGTAAATTTATATGTAAGTTTTGTTTTGTAATATAAAATGCTTGTTTGAAAATCAAAATTCTCTTAAAAGTACTTTTTATTATTTTCTCTGTTATTCTTGATACTTTGAATACATAATACTATGACATTTTAATCTTGCAGATTTTTATCGTTAGACATATTCATATTTATAAGAATTATCACTCTGTATTTATGTATAGAATCATCATTTAGTATCTTTATAAGCCTTCCCCATGATTAAGTTGTATTTATAATGTATAATTCTTTTATAAATGATTTTTTACTGCAACTATATTAAAGAAAATAATAGTTTCAGAAGTGTATAATGTTAGATTAATTACATTTCTATTCGATATAAGTGCTTTCCAGTGCTGCATAGTCTAAAAGCTTAAAAATTTATAATTTATTTATTTGTGTGTGTGCGTGTGTGCGTGCGCGCACGCGCGTGTGTGTATATATATACACGTAACATCAAAATAATTTAGAAACTTAGAAAAGATAAAGATTGGTCAAATTTGCGAAATGTTACAGAAATATTAAATAATACTTGATAATATTTAAGGTATTAATATGCATTAATGATAAATACATTGTTTATCATACATTTTATTAAGTACAGTTGGCTCAATTATCTTATCTTTCAATGATACGTGAATAATGACAACATGTGTGAAGTTAGCTACATACTTAGCTTAAAAGTTAATCACATAGAAAGAAGGTAGAGAGTAATCACAATTATTATAATTCATAACATAAGACTGTTTAATATTAAGGAGATCGTTATTTTCATTCTGAACAACCCATGTTTTTGATATTATGAAGTATCTGTAAATGATATTTAATGCCATTTGTTAACTGACAAGAAAATTGGTGTGCGTTTATTACAGGTTATAGAGTTGTACTATGTGATTCATCGAACAGTGTGAAATAACCTATGAATTTAACATCTGACCACGTATTTGACGTATGTTCAGAATGTACTCCTGTCATAAGTGTAATGGAAACTGTTTAATTGTGTAACTGTATCATACTATTCAATAATTTGTTGCAGGACACAACAATTGATCAACTGTCGCATACGATTTTTAACTAATTCTTAGATATAACATTATCAATTCAAGATGAAGAAGAAGGTATTCAAATTTCGTACTTATCTAAAATCATAACCGCTTAAATTAATTTGTACCGTTTATTAATAGATGTTCGTGCGCGCGCGCGTGTGTGCAAGTTTTACATATAATGAATATTCTATATTTTTTAGGTTCTGTTGATGGGTAAGAGCGGTTCAGGAAAGACTAGTATGCGCAGCATAATTTTTGCCAATTATATCGCTCGTGATACACGTCGTCTGGGAGCAACAAGTGTGTAATACTTGGCTTATACCAGTTTTATCAAATATTTGTACCTTATGCATTATTTATTAATTTACTGGTATGTTTAATAGTTGATGTAGAACATAGTCATGTTCGATTCCTTGGTAATTTGGTGTTAAATCTTTGGGATTGCGGTGGTCAAGAAGCATTCATGGAAAATTATTTTGCATCGCAACGTGACAATATATTTAGGAACGTAGAAGTTTTGATCTATGTTTTCGACGTAGAATCCAGAGAATTAGATAAAGACATGCATTATTATCAAAGTTGCTTAGAAGCAATATTACAAAATAGTCCAGAAGCAAAGATATTCTGCTTAGTACATAAGATGGATTTAGTACAAGAGGATCAACGAGATTTGATATTTAGAGAAAGAGAAGAAGATCTGAAAAGGCTTAGTTTGCCACTTGAATGTACTTGTTTTAGAACTAGCATATGGGATGAAACATTATATAGGTATATCTTTAATAACTGTACAATGATTTCAATCTTTATTTTATAATTCCATGCAAGCTATTATGTTTAGGGCATGGTCTTCAATCGTATATATGTTGATTCCAAATGTGAAAGAGCTTGAACAGAGTTTGAAACAATTTACAAATATTATTGATGCCGATGAAGTACTCTTATTTGAAAGGGCAACATTTTTAGTAATTAGTTATTGTCAAAGGCAACATCATAGAGATATACATCGATTTGAAAAAGTTTCTAATATAATAAAACAGTTCAAACTTAGTTGCAGGTAACTTGCTTATAAAAAGTATATATATAAACTAGTTTGAACATATATTTATAAATTATATATTTTTAGCAAACTAGCGGCACAATTTCAAAGTATGGAAGTTAGAAATACAAATTTTGCAGCTTTTATTGATGTGTTTACATCAAATACATATGTAATGGTTATTATGTCGGATCCTGCTATCCGTAAGTATTTAGTATCTTAATTCGTTTTTTAATAAATACTGAAATAATTATTCCTACTGTTTCAGCGTCAGCAGCAACATTAATCAATATTCGTAATGCACGAAAACATTTTGAGAAATTAGAGCGTGCTAGTCAGAGTTCGGCATTAAGTAGATAGAAATCAGCTCGACCCAGGCGCGTTGTCACCCGGGTCCAGGCTGTTAATCGCTATTGAATCTAAGAGTCACTTTAAAAGAGAATCATCACAATGAAGGTGCATGAGAACTTTCCTCTTTTATTAATTAAAGTAAATCGATAATTTTGCTAATGAATGAATAATTTCAATATGTAATTTGTGACAAAACTATTATTAATACTGTCATTTTCAAAGAATTATATTGTATTTCAGAATTTTTAGTTTATTCTATACAAAATTTGAAAGAATATTTAAAAATTTTGCTACGCATGTACGTGTTAATAAATGAATACAACATATATATATATATATATATATATATATATGCAAAATATATGTATATATTTATACTTGTTAGTATGAAGTTGTACGCTATTAGTATCATGTTAAGTGGACATATATATCGTTGTTCGCTTATAGTAAATACTGTCTTGGCTCTTAGAGATAATACATGGTTTTCTGGGTTAAGCTTTTTCCTGGTTCTATGATGTTATGTATTTTATTTCTGTATAGCAATTATTCTCTCTGGCCTGTTACAAAGATATATATTTTCTTAAATTATATTTACTTGATATAATAGTGTACATATATACTTATTATATAAACCGTGCTATTGCAACAATCAAGCTAACCGTAATTGTATCTTTCGATTTAGATAACGATAATGTTAAATTATACGTTATATTTTGTATAAAATTTTGATTGTTACCTTTTGACATACGGAAAGAAGAACAAATATTAAACATGTATGAATTTATTTACAGCTGTATTTATGAAGAAGTAATAAAAGGAACATGGAATAATAAAAGCTTATGCTTTCACGTGTATCACTAGACTGTATTTTTTAATTATGCGAATAAATAAAGTTATCGAATTGAATCTAAATTTAATGTCGTATTTAAATGAAAAGTAGAATAAGTTAAGTAATCTTTGAACTAATCTTTATACTCATTTTTTAGTTGTGTGATACATTTAAAATTGCCGCCTTCTGCACGGCTATGGCGAAATCGTGTGTTGTCACCATTTTAGGTTGATAGAACGTAACAAAGTGTGTATTGTATCTACCATGGATAGAATAATCAAAGGAATTACGAAATATAGGAATTGCCATAGGGAAGAAATGGTGAAACAATTTCAAAGAGTTCGCGATCATCCCGAAGTACGTTACAATCTTTTTTCTCAAAGTCACTGTTGATAACTTGTGGACATATTTCTCTTTTTATGATGTTTCACGTTTCGTCTGATATTAATATTTAAATTGCGAAAGACGGTGGTAATTATTTTTGATATTCGTGATAAAAGGTATACACGTTGAGAAAGTATAATCAAATTTAAGTAAAATATGTATTTATTTCATATATGTTTTTATTATATTTGGAAAAGAACAAGTTTGTTTTCATATGTCCTTGAACTAAAGAATCATCCATAAGAATCATATATACATGCATGTGGATAAAATTTTATCTGTGTAAGCATGTGTCAGACATTACTTTGATATAACGCGACCTATAAAGATTAATTTAATAATAGATTGAAATATTTGGAAGTTGAAATTATTGAATCAAATATTAAAATCCGCGTTGTTATTAATATGCTTTATTGTTGTTTTAAATGTTTATTGCATTTATCCTTTCTCAAACTGTTTCTATGCATGAAAACTATATACACTAAATTATATATACTATATACGTAAGATATGTATGTACGTATGTGTATATAATTTAACGTGTAAAAAAGTTATTAGAATATGAGAGTATAAAAAGTATTATAAATAATATACTGCATAAATTACATAACTAATGTAAGGTGCGATATTAACATTTATTGGCATGTCTGATTTTTGTCGTTACTTATCTTACACAGCCAAAGGCAGTATTCTTTACTTGCATGGACTCCCGGATGATCCCAACTAGATTTACGGAAACAAACGTTGGGGACATGTTTGTCGGTACGAGACCTTATCATGACATTGATCTCCTCGAATATGAAACTTGTTGCTTCTTTTTTTTTTCCGGACAATTTCACGTTGCAGTTTAATACAATGGAACATTACTGTAACGTTTCTAATGTTTTTAATGTTTTACTTTGAAAGATATTTTTGCTTTGAATGTGTCATCGATTTTGCTAAAGAAACATGGTGTGAAATATTCCAAAGAACAAGTATTTGACAAATGTTTTTTTTTTAAGTTTTTGAAGAATTTAAAGTTTTGTCAAATTTTATGTTTTTTCAGTAAGAAATGCTGGTAATCTTATTCCTCATTCTCAGCATTTCGTAGACGAGTTAACAATGTGTGAGCCAGCGGCCTTAGAACTTGGTTGTGTAGTAAACAATATAAAACACATTATAGTTTGTGGCCATAGCGATTGCAAAGCTATGAATTTGCTGTATGCTTTGCGGGACGAAGAATTCGCATCGAAAGTGTGTACTTTGTTAGTTTTACTATTTTTACACATATTTATTTAATTTATAATAATTGTTACCTCTCAGGTGAACAGGAGGATATCACCGTTAAGAGCATGGTTGTGTGCACACGCTAGCAACAGTTTAGCGAAATTTCAACAGCTTGAAGTTGCTGGCTTCCACGAGCCGATATTATTTCAAGCTGAAACGCCTTTACGGAAGTTTGTGGCCTATATCGACTCAGACAATAAATTTGCTATAGAGGATAAGTTATCTCAAGTTAGTATAGATGCATTTATTATCGCATAATTGGCCAAACACCTTTTAAAACAGAATAAATCGGATAAAATTTTCAGTGTATATATATATTAATATATTTTTATTAATTCCCTTAACTTAAAAAAAAAAAGAAGAAGAAAAAAGAAAGATAGAAAGAAAAGAAACTCAAGTTGTTTGGTCCAATTTGGTTATACTATAATAAAGTATATATAGTCGGTTACGATCATTTCTGTAATTAATAAATTTAAATTGAAGCCTATTTTAAACAAATACGTGTATTTTAATTTCAGATAAATACTCTACAGCAGTTACAAAACATAGCTTCTTATGGGTTTTTAAAGAAACGGCTTGAGAGGCATGATTTGCACATTCATGCTTTGTGGTTTGATATTTACACTGGTGATATTTATTACTTTAGCAGGGCAAATAAAAGATTCGTAGAAATAAACGAATCGACCGAAGCGTCTTTGCTTGCAGAAATTAAGAAATATTATTCTTAAATTGCTTAATGCTAAAACGGTAACTTTTACTTATATAGGTGGGAAATCGTTTCGTCGTTGAGATTGAATAATTACGATTCGTTGAACCTCCCTAGAATGTTTAAACGTGGAGTGGGTGCGAGTTAGATACTCGCTCAATCGAAGACCGTGTAATGTACCTGGATGTGAAAGTAGTGAATTCTCTTCTATTTTTTTTTTCTGTTTTCTTATTAAGATTCATATTACAAACTCGTTTGCACAAAATAGATCGCCATGACAGTGTTGGAGGAATTTATAATAAGGATATTTGGTATAGATTTATTTCTAATAATACGAGGTGCATAGTTTAATTGTATAAATTGTAATTATTAGTTTCACTGTATGTTATCGAAGTATAGGGAGATTTTTTTTTTATATAGCATGTGTTCGTTAACATGTAAGGTGCAAAGGAAAAATTATTTATTTATCGATGAGATTTTCACTCAGCAGAAAAATGAAACGTTATTTTTGGAATAAATGATATAATATTTTTGAAATGGTTATACGATATATACAAGGTTTTTCCACTGCATATTTGTAACAATGTATACATGTGATGTAAATATTTCTACAATTTATGTAACTTGATATAATTACTTGTAATTTGATATAATCACTGTGATAGGTATACAAAATATAATTATTGTTTTTGATATGTTCGGTTTGATTCATTTAACGATCCGCTTGACTTGTCACCGATTTGGTTCAGTATACTTTGCGCTTGAATCACGTGAAATAAAATTGAAGTCGAGCAATAAGAGCTGGAGGACGTACCGTATTGACGGATGGACGATTTCGTGGCCAGGCGAACTAGAGCATGCCACTCCCGAAAGAGAAAGCAAAACAACGAACCAAGGTGTAGAATTAGGATGATTATAAGTATCAATATCAGATGTTCGAGTCCTATTAACGCAATGTACAATAGTTATTTGCACTTACCGCAAATATTTAAAAATAGTTGTTTACTTGTATTATTTTCGTAAATTTAAAAACGTAAAACGTGCAAATTTACATCCAAATGTTTATACGTAGTAACGAATGGTATCACAGTGCTCTGCAATATCATAGGCATCTTCTGTTAACGAACGTTTGTTAACCATGAAACGTGGTCGCTTCATAGACAGGTATTAGACGCGTTGATGCCAACAGTAGGTTTGCATGCAGCGGGCGTTATAAAGTAAAGCGCAATTGTCCACGAAACAGTGGCGAACCATTTTCGTCGCTACGCGTTTTCGTCGTGAGTCATGACGACAGGCGTTAACATTGCCAGTAGCGAGACGTGCAGTTATATTTAAGCGATTTTAATAACGAGGCAAAATGTATTTTACTGTACGCTTTGTAGACAGAATCGAATTTATATCGCGAATAAATTATTGCTCGAATAAAAATTGCGGATAAACGAAGTTGTTCGAGAATAACGGATAGAGACTTGTTCGAATATGTTTTCGAATATTGTATGTAGAGAGTAGAGAGTAAAGAGTAGTAGCAATGCATGGAAATCGTCGTTAGAACGTTTACTTAAATACAAAGACAAAGCGGTCGCTTGCAGATCGTCAATTGTATTACACCGGGAAACAGAGTGCCAAGGGGGCGTTTTGGCTTCGAGTTGGCGCAGCGTCGGCGCCTCATCACCTGACTGGCTGTGCAACAATTTAGTTTCCCGTTTTGCCATTTTATTTGCAGTTAGTGCTGAAATCGAAAGACGATTTATTTGCGACTAACGAATAATTTTTCGTCTAATAAAGTCGCTATTTCTTATTCGCGAATTTATTCGTTATTCGAATAAAACTTGCCCAACTTTGCTAATAGAGAACGCTTACGCTACTACGAAGCGACGCTTCGTGGACAGTGGGGTTTAGCGTGTGAGGCGCGCGTACACGTTCTGTTGGCTGTGTCAGATGAGAAAAATGGTTCGAGCGGCTCGCGCTTTTCAGCGTGTTTCGCGGCAAAGTAAAAGCGAAGGGGATTCGCTGCTATGTTTAGGCGAATCGTCGAGTTGGTCCGGTTAGGCCGGTCTACGGAGTGTGACGAGCTCTGACACGGTTGCCACTTGCCACTTACCACCAACCGGAAGGTGGAGGCAAGATCAAAGAATCTCCGCGATCTTCGGTCTCCACGAACGATACGTGCGTCCCTCTTGCCCATCTTCCTTCTCTTCTTCCTCTTTTTCCTCTTCTGTCTCCTTTTCCCCTTTTTCCTCTTTTCCTCTTTTTCCTTCGCATTCGATACTCGCACCCCACGAATCACGCTGCCATACTGGCCTGAATCGTTCCGCGGCATCTATCACGGCGCTGAAAGCACGCGTGTACCGTAAATAATAAATATAACACACGTTGTACGTTAAAAAGTAAAATCATGTGATCTTTTGTCTTTATATATATACATATATATATATATATATAGCCCAAGGTCTAGTCTAAAGACTCGCAACAAAGTCCCAGACTTTTCTCGCCTTCTGACTTGCCGTTGTTACAATCGTCATTAGAAAAGTAAAGTGTTAAGCGTCGTACCTCGATTTTCCCCATTTGTACTCGAAAATATTTACTTGGTCATAGAGTAATTTAGTAGCGCTTATAAAACAGCTATATTAAGATAAGTAATTTAGTATGTACAGTTCGTTCGAAGTTGTGGAACATTTCGTTGTTCTGTTTGGTTACGGCTACATCGTCGAAACAGCTATTTTCCAACTAGCTATGCAGTTGCCGGAGTTACCGGGGTTACGTTGGAATCGTAAGAAGGTTTTTAAAGCGTGCACACTACCGAACTTTCGCGAAGGGTGACACCTTTAAATTAGACTCGGTTACGAAATTCAGGTGCACCAGTAGTTTCGTGGTTCGTTTACCTGCCTTACCTGGATAGTCGAAGAATACATATTGTTTATTGCTACTGCGCTGCGCTGGACAGTTCGCGTAGTTTTAGTTTTGTGGCGAGGCACAGAATTGCGGGGGAATCTACCCGAGCTACGGGGGTTCTTCTTGAACCAGGAAGTGAAAGAAGGAACGATTGACGGCCTTTCAACCCTCTGTTGACCGCAATTGTTCGATGCTCGGCTTCCGCGTTCGCCTCGGCCTTTGTTCCGCAATTAGCGGAACGAGTTTCACCGAAATATCGCTCGACAGTTTCTTTGCAAAGATTGGAAGATGCTCTGAGAGGTGCTTCGGCAATTTAATCCCGCAGATTTAACGACTAGCACGATTTGTTATAAGAAATTTTCGAAATATTCTTGTTAAGCTAAATTTATTTTATCGACATGCATGATTTTAGAGAAAGACATTTCTTCTAGGGACTTACTTTATAAAATATTTAACATATTTTACAAAACTCAGCTTTATAAAAACCTGTAACTATTCTATCACTGGCGTTTTAGAAATTTCTTCAATGTTACCGAGCACAGAAACGTTTGTTTTTCAACGTTGAACTTGTACTACTGTATTTAAGTAGTTTAAATAGCTGAGTACCTGTAGTTAACCTATAGTTGTATATATATAGAGTATGAGATTTTGATAAAGACAGGATTCATCTATACGTGCATCCAATCCTATAGAGAATGCTTTAGACATTTATTTTGTATTCACTTTTTTCTTATCAACCACTTTTTTCTATTTATATGAACAATATGTTTATACGAGCTTTTCGTCTCGCCCCAAACCCAAACCGTTTAAAACCAACTGTATAGGATTTTCACAGCACTTGCAAACGCGGCGAAAGAGCGGCGAAAGATCGGCGAAAGATCGGCGAAAGATCGGCGAAAGATCGGCGAAAGAGTAAAAGAACGCTCATACCTTTTGTTTCGTCTTGCCAGAATGCATTCGTCATATCGTTTTTTTCAGGCGGGATTGGATAACGTCCCTTGCACAAATTTACTCGGTACGTTAATTAATTACGCGGATACGACATTGTTAATTTTTCTACGGTCGACGAGCGTTCCTCGCCGCGAGCCAACAACGCTCCTACAAGAATAAGGTTTCGGAAAAATACACGAGCGGAACGGAATAGTAAATGTATTGTAGTAATGCTACCGGGGACTGCAGTGTGTTATGCCTCGGCACACACCACTGGCCACGCGCTCTTTTTCTTCGGCCAGTCTAAAACGAAAGAAAGAAAAAAAAGGAGATCGTGCGAAATCGTGACATCGTTACTATCTCCTATGCTTCAATGGCGAATCTATTCGACTTTTCGACTCGCTGAGTTATACTTGAAGCTGTTCAACTATAACGTTTCGACATTCTCGTTATTTACTCGAACGAAATAGAAAGTCAACATGGAAATAAAAGATGAAATATACTCGGCCAAAAGTTTGGGTACTTCATTTGAAGAAAAGTTGGGTTATTTCATTTGAAGATTAGGAAGAACCGAAGAAAGGAAGGTTAGGAAGGAACGGAAGAACTTACTAAGTACATTGTCGTTCGTTTCTTCATTTTAAAATATGACTTTACCACTGGAAACGAGTATATTATTTTAATATGACATATTTGAGAACGGAAAGAAGAGGAGTTCTTCTGGAACGGAGAGGAGAGGAAGAAGCGAGATTTTCAAAAGTAGCAAAAGTAAGAAAATAGCCAAAGTATAACTATCGATTTAAGGAAGTAATATTTTAATTTACTAATTATGATATGACAGTCGATATTTGTAAAATTACAGCAGGCAACGGGAAAATACATGTATAATTTTGAAAGCAAGGATTCAATTCCAATAGGAAGAATTTTATAGGTGGAGTTTAGCAGCTTGCCGCTGCTAAAATGGTAAATGTGATTTATCACGTTTCTCCATAGTTATAATACAAACTGTAGGTTTATTAACGTCGCATCTCGATTCTTTTGTGCATATCTTTCGTCTGATTTTATTGTTTTACAAGTACATAGTTTCACCTTAACCGCAGATTGGTAGTACATTAGAGGTTCAGTTTTCCCTTTGTAGATTATAGTTTGCCAATGATTGTATGTAAATATAGAAAAATGATAACTGTAATCGAGGGAAAAGTTTCTCGTTCTTTTTTCTTTTTTAGATAGGTTTCAACGCCTATACCATTTATAGGAAACCTTTATGAATATGTTACGCGAGTTGTACGAAGCTTCGTTAGCGCTCTAATAAGATGCAATTCTCGCGATTACGTTTGATACGGATCGGGAAATAATAGTATTCGGCATATGTGATAATATAACTGTACGAGTTGCAACTGATTTATCGCAAATATTTACATACCTAGTTACAAAAAGTTCGTAAAGTATGCTATTGTAGTTTTACATATTTGCGTGTTCGAGTTGAGTGTGCTTCCGTAATGTGATTTACGTTTGTAATCTATGTAAAAGCAATTTCAATTTCTAGACCATCAGGCTGAAACGAATTTTAATATTACCACTAGAAATATGAAGCTTCATAGAAGAAATATGAAGATATCATGAAGATTTTGGAAAGGATAAGAAAACATATGTTTGGCTGCGAAAGTAAGTAAAAAGGCAATCTTCCTAACATTGGACTGCGTTTCGACAACGTGTTAAATTTACAAATTGTCTGTAAAAAGTAAAAAACTCCGCTTTATGCGTTCTTGGCCTGTAACCTTCGTACACGCATATACGTATGTAGCGTGAAAAAGTGGACTTGCGCTGTTTTGGAATTCATGACTCAATCGTTTCGTGTACAATAACCGCTATCAACTTTTCATTTCTCGCTTCGTTCGGAGCTTACTAATCGCCCGTCGTTGGATTTAGGTCGAGGAAGTGACGAGTGGTGCGAGTTTGACACAATTTTCTCTATGAGTCGGCCGAATGTCAAGGTGTAAAAGTCTTGAGTGTGACGCGTGCGTGTCTATTCGCCGTCTCGAAATGCCCGAAATTCTAAGCACGACCGTTAGCCTAACGTTTAACTGTATAATCGTGGCGCAACCCGTACGAAAAACCTCTCTCTTTCTCTTGCCCTCTCACTTCGCCCTTTCTCTGACGCTTCGTGAATTAATGCGCGCAGGTTCATCCAGCCGTAATGTCAGATGTTGCTGTACTCCTTACGAATGCGCCGTACCGCTACGGACAATAGACCTCGTTAATGAGATCTATCTTGACGAGGATGTCTCCTCTATGGCTACCAGGTATCGAAGATAGTATTTTGTATAGATGGAAAGGCAATAAAATACGAGGTACATGTTATGATCGGGGTCAACGTCTAGGATTTGAACTCTTAATTGGTAGTTGTAGGTAGGATACGATGGCTTGCCAAGGTATTCGAACACTCTTAGAAACTCGTACGATGAGCTGGTATCCACGACGATGGCGAAAGTCGTTTATCGATTCTCAAGTCTTCTCTCGTATATTGACTTCTGGTTGGCAAACTGGTTCCCTAACGCTTTACCCGAATCTATATAATCTATATAATCGTTCTTCATTGAAATCGACCAACAAGACAACACGCGCTGTCTCGTTTACCTGTTTCCTAGTACGATCGTTTCTTCTTCTTTCTTCCGCGAGATAACACGATTTTCAATCGACATTGAAACATTGAAACTGACATCGTAGCATCTTTCACGTTCATCACGATGAACACGAAGCGGCGTGTTTTTTGCCAAAATGAAGAGAATCACGTAGAACGCCCTTGATAAATGTCCAAGTGCTTGCAGTGCGGCGCGTTGCAAGTTGCGAGTCGTTTCGCATCGGTTCGCAGCGAGAAAAATGATCGTGTTTGCGCAGATCGACGATTGGCCAATTCTCGGCAGCACAGTGTGTCGAATGTCCCCCAATGGTATCGTCTATTTTTGCTAGGTACTTACTCGCAGAACGGTAACGCTGGCGTAGCTACGGCGTAATTATAAAATGTTGCAACAACAGCCTAGTCGGTGCAATGAACTCACGAATGTACTGTGCCATGACTCTCTGCCGGCCAACAGTCCAATTGTTATGAAACATCTTTCCATACGTTTCGTGAACGGCTACCTCGTCCAGCAATTTTGTACTTCGCCCCAAAACGAGCGCGTGCCTTACGCCTACGTTTATCTTTATCCTCTGCGGATTTCCTAATAAAATTCTAATTTCCTAACAAAACGACGCAGATCTTGACAGAGTAGTACAAAATTTGTTCCAGTGGTTCTTATCGTGTCTCTTAACGTTTTTTAATGGTGCAGCAAAAATACCCGCTGCATAATCCACGTAAATTCAATATCTGTATTGGCTTGTATAACAATTTACCGATTAATTATACCGATTATAGTATAGGCATTCGTCGTATATACATGATATATACGAATAATTTTATACTTTTATATACATATTTAGATATTAGCCAATTTCATATCTCGTTCATATATTGAGTATTATATTACCGTATCAAATATAGATTCCGTGAAGCTGAATTTCAATTATAGAATATAATTCCGTCTTGTTCTAAAGGTAAATATCGTTAAATTGTATATCTTATTATAATATATTTATAATCTTATTATAATATCTGCATAATGTCAAGTTCAGTGTTTATACGTATGAAATTTTACTGTATCAAGTAGATATAGTAAAATATAGTAGATTAATTAACTAAATTATCGTTTAATTTAAAACGCGACATTTGTATTTTTCCGTAATTTGTTATATCTGCAGTAAACAAGTGGCCGACTGTCTTGAGATTTGGAAAATAACAGCACTTCACTGTTATCAATCTTCGAAAGATCTATCCAGCCTTGGTTCAATCCCAGTACACGAGAAATCGATGAACTGTAGGCTCGTATTAGTTCTTTATTATTCGTTACTGATCAACTATATGTAACTATATAACAACTGATATAGTTATATCTCGGAATATTATTGGCGGAAAATTAGGTTTACTTGCGATTAGTTGTTTCTGGTCTACGAGGTGTATAGAAAAATTCGTGGCAGACTTTATCTAGGATCATGTAGTAGTACTCGTGAAAACAAGCAAACAAGTTTTAATATTAGTTTCGAAGTTACGAATTGTTTAGCGCGTAAAAGTCGTTATATTTCGTTATCGTATCGTTGTATTGGTGCAATTAATTCCAATAATTCCGTCAAGTAATAAAAATTCTCATTGTACAGGGATTGTACGCATTTGGAACAAACACAAGTTAACAACTGTTTCAAATTAGATGAAATAGAAACATTCTTCTTCTGGTCGGATATACACGTTTCTCAATAGCATTTTCTGGCATAATGAAATATCGCGTATAAATAATTTTTAGAAAGTTTTCCGTCCCGTTCAGCTCGATGGAGAACTACGATAAAATACAACACCGAAACCGACTTCAGGTATTGCGAATGTTTAATCCTTCAAGTACCAAGGTCATTTTGGCAATATTTTTCATTCGACAATATTTTATATGACAAACGTAACGTTTCTGCAAGTATATCGAATTCTAATAAACGACACATCCTATTTTGCATTACTTTAGGCACGTTGAAATTACTTTAATTGGACTCCTGCGATATCAGAGTAACGTCCGATACAAATGACGAATACCTACGTAGAAAGGATTTTCCTGTTACTTGCAAATGCACAAAGCAAAGAGTTAGCGATTCTTTTTTTATTTCTATAAAGATTCAATTTCTTAAATTCTCCGTAGATGTATTATATAATTTTTTGTTAGAAAATGAAGGATATTACTTTCTCTCTCTCTCTCTCTCTCTCTCTCTCTCTTTCTGATTATTTGTCATTTATATTTAATTTTTATTATTATGGTATTAAAACATTAAAATATTGCAATAAATTTGTAATAATCGAAACAATTGAAAGTCTGCGGAATATGCAAAATATACATACACATAGTTTCGATGACACAATTAATTTATCGTTTTGTATGCATATCATCTACTGGAAATAGTAATAATTCATTTTATATGCTGTTCTATTTCGCCCCGTAAATTTATTCGTTTATTATATTTTTTATTCGTTATTTATATTACATCGTGATATTTCGTTAATGACTGCTAACTGCAAAGGATACCTAGTCGTGATGATCGCTTTATCATTTTCATTTTCATCCGTTTGAAACTTTACGTTTCAACCTGAGTTTCCCTAAAGAAACATGTATTATTTGTACGGAATTGCAGGAATTTTGTCAGCGTAAGGACATGGATAAATTGACAAAGTCCGTTAAAACTTGCTCGTATTTTTCGAATAAATCGAATGAATCGAATAAATTTCTTTGTTATTTTTGCTCGAACTAATAGCCTAAGAAGAATCATGTGATGGAAAAGTATGAAATTTTCCACCGATACAATTGGTTTATTGAAGTAAAATGAGAGTAAAAAATATATATTTTATCTATTTATTAGCTAATAACATTAGCGAATTGACAAGCGAAAGATTATTAGATAGATTGTTAGACAATGGGCAGAAACGTACCCATTCTTCCAGTTAGTTCACTTTTAGAAAACTTGGGATCGTTTTTTATTATGTTCCATGTATGTTATATTTCCGTACATCCGCGGTATTTATTATAAATTTGAAAAATTGAAAAAAAAAATTGAAATTTATTATAGCAGAATCCGATCGATTAATAATACAAGTACGATAATAAACGCAGCGACGTAGAAATAGTTTTTGTAACCAGTGTAAATGTAGCATAGGCAGGTAAATAAATAAAAACGGTACGGTCACAGAGCGAGAGTATTTTACGCAGGGCCATGGCGCAACGCGCGGCGGCCACGGGAACGATGTTATGTAAAATCGAAGCAAAAATTTCAGCCACGTAGAAAAACCGCGTTCTACAGTTGCTGGGAACCTCGAGGATACCTACTTGCCTACGCTACCGAGGAATTGGCCACCACGGCCTGGCCGATTGGTCACGATCGTTGGTGTTGGTTCGTGCCTTCTCGAATCGCCGCTTCTTTTTTCCATCCTCAATTTATTTTTCCGATATCGCGACATTGGCGTTATACGTTAATTAATTAATCAATTAAATTAATTTCTAAATTGTCCTCTCTCGGTGCTATTTGATCTTTGCTTAGGTTATTAATTCGGCTCGGCCACGCTCTCCTCTTAACAGACAAAAAGATATTTAATATTTTTGCAAAATCTGTGGGAAAGAGTCGACTTTGTCTCGACAAAGTCAATCTCACGCGTCAAGAATAATTATCTCGTTTCGTTCTTCGAGCTTAACAAATTTGGTAATCATCGAAAAATACGATTGGATGGGAAAATAACTCAAAGACGAAAATCGAATATATTAAGCGGCGTGTACTTGTACAATGGAATTGAGAATTTTAGTTAAGTCGATCTATTTACCTTGTGAAAGGCTGATATCGCAAAGTTATCGTATCGTTATAACTTGTAACCCTATCCTTTCTTGTTAGGGAACGATATTCATTCGGTAAATCTAAAATTTCATCGATACTTGAATTTAGTAGCGTTTAGTTTAGTTTAGTTTAGTTTAGTTTAGTTTAGTTTAGTAGAGCCTGGGATCGCGACGAATCAGCTAAAATATGTAACATCGTAGAAGCGTAAGGGCGCAGCGTAAATCATTGGTAAGGATATAGCGATCGATGACGAGTACGACAAAAAAAGAGAAAAAGAGGGCGGTTGCAGAAGTTGTAATAGGGCCAATTTCACCTTATGAAGAATCGCTGCGGTTTTCTCCGTGCAGCTGTCGCGTCTGTGAGTATAGGTATAAGTAGTATAAAACGTACATCGCGGTCGGTGGACGCGTGGCGGTGCGTAGGTCGCCGGTGCGTGAGCGTGCAAGTTCAAGAACAATGGCGCTTCACGATCTGTATAATGTAGGTACAATAGGATTTTGCGAGGCGGCGGTGCCGGCTGATTGTGATTGTGATGGTGCGGCGGTGGCGGTGGCGGTGGCGGCGGCGGTGGCGGTGGCGGTGGCAGCGACCAGCTCTCGTGCCACTGACCCACAAACACACTTACCTATGTTATAGGTACTATGCTGCTATATACACTGTTCTGCTATGCCGTGCCGCGCCATTGTCGCTATACCTTAATGCCCATACACACCGCGTTTCCGTCTCTCGGAACGTGTTTGTGTATGTCGTCCTTGGAAGATTTACTCGCGGACCTGATCGTACTGCCGATGCCGAGCTTCTTGAATTTTTCATCGGAACCTGCACTACCGTGAACCGAAAGTAACTTCGTATCGAGCAACCAGGGCAGTAATTTTACGGTAAACGTTTCACAATCAGAATATGTATCGTTATTCGTTTCTATAAGACATACATAACCGGTAAAATCAGTCTCGCTCTTTTTTCATTTTCGCACTTCGCACACCTCCTACTGTCGATAAATCTTTGCTACTTTGTATAAATCGTGTATCTGAAATTGTATAAACGACAAATTGATCTTTCAATCATATCGTATAACTGCATATATTCATTATCGTATAAGCCATCGAACGACTATCAAACGAATAATTCAACGATCGTATTTTTCAGTCTTATAGAATATGTAATAGAGATGCCGGGAGTGCTTTTCCCCTTTAGAGGGCCGGTCTACGTTGACAAATATGACAATCGTCGCATTCGTAACCTTATAAGTTGGTAAGACGATAGAACGACCAGTAAACAACGTATGGGGCACTGCATACTGTTTGAGTTTAATCATAAAACTCGTGGAAAAGTATGATAAAATTCGTACGAATGGTTTACTTTGCAAATCAAATGGTCAAGGAATTATCAGTGATTGAACATACAGGAACGGGTACTAGCGATTGAAAGAGATCAGTTTTTATATTTTGAAGAAATTATTTCGACGATCGAAATAAACTTTTCGAATAAAACTTTAACGACTGTACGCTCGAAAAACTGTAAACCTGGAAAAGAATTCATTTGCACATCTAATATCTGTCTAGGTAATAGGTAATAGCGTTACGCTTCAATTGGATAAGCTTATCTCTGTATCGGGATTTAAGATAGTTTTAATTACGATTTCGTTCCGTTTCGTTTATTACTTATATCTCTTATTTATATTTGTTTACGCTGACAATGTCATTGAAATGATAATGTTACGTTCTAGGCTGGTCGGTCTACGGCGAGAATTGGACGCGAGTCGAGATCAGCGGGGCATTGAAATTTCTGTCGTTGATGTCACCGCGATATACAAAAAATGCTCTGAAATCTTGTTAACGAACATAATTTACTCGTTTACAAATAATACGGCTGGGAATTTGATGTATTTCTGATGTATTGTCTTGTTTCAAGACAACGTAGACGAAAATAGGTAGGAACAAGGTAGCGATACATATTGGAAAATATACGTTGATTTACGATTTTCGCTTGTGAATATCGTACTTAAATTATATTATGACCTTTTTTTATCGATATTACTTTATCTGTTTCTCTATATGTTTCGTTGTGATACGAAACGTTTCCTTACGTTTCTTTGAGTAATAGTAGTAGTTGGAAACATTTGACAGATCGCCACGAGGTGCGTTCAAGCTACCGACAAATATAAAATTCGTTTCTATGATTAGAATAAATTCGTAATACATACTAATTACGTAAATGGTGAACTTTCAATTTCGAGTTTCGTATCGTTTAAGAATTCTTTATCGCGGTTAACATCGTACACTGTTTAAAGCTTTAGGTAAAGTTTTTGATCGAGAGTAGAAGAACATAGTTTCTCAAAATGCTTACTTTTATCGAATGCCCGATTAAAGTAACGCTTGGCGTTACACGTAATACAAAGATATTAAAAATTCAAACTTCTTTACCGATAACACCGATCTCGTAACGTTCTTCGTTCTTTCTCTTGAAATTCGAATTCAGAAAAAGACGAATCCGCGCAACTGTGTCTGCAGGAACGTAGGCCTCGTGTAATCCGCGTCTACGTACTCCCGCGTTTTACTCTCCATCTCGATTGTCCCACTTGGTAAACAGGACAAAACTGGAAGAGCAAGGCTGGGGTCCTGCCGGTGGCGGAGTGCGGCAAAAGCGGAAAGAGGTGGTCGATCCGCTCGACTTTTTACCATCGCATCGTCACGAATCCGAGACGAGAGTCGCCGCGTTGGAAGGAGGCAGTAAAGTAAGCAACAGGACGGAAGAGGAAACCGAACCAGCCGCGTTAAGATCGCGAACAGTTCGTTATCGCCGTTACAACTTTGAACGCCTCGACCCACTCTTGGTTTCCGATGCCAAACAAAATGGAAACAATCTGATCCTCTCTCCTCCGTCGCTTCCTGCTTCTTCTTCGTTCTCTAACTTTTTCATACCTCTTCGACCAGATTTGACTTTGCGCTGCGATCGATTCGACCGTGGAGCCGATAAATATACATATGTATTAGGTTGTCGGAAAAGTTTCTTTCGTTTTATGATGTTTTCCTTCTATTATACGATGGACGCACAACGTTTTTTGTTTTATATTATTTTCTCGTATTACGTGCGATCCATTTTGTTATGTGGAGATAAACACCGCGACGTTTCACAGGCTTGGTTTCACCTGGTTTGTACGAAGGCACACTGTTGTAAATAAGCGTCGCGTTAACGAGGAAACATTTTACAATTAATTATTTACAATTCTTCTTCTTCTTTTAGTTCATTTACGCTATCGAGTTCCATTGTTGAACACCGTGATCGAGAGAGGAAGTTTAAAGAATATTTTAAAATATCTTTTTGTCGCTATTTCTTGCTTCGCTTAATTAGTTAGATTTTGTCATATACAGCGTAACCGTAAAAGCCTAACGTCTCTTATAATACGAACGTTGTACACAATTTACGATTATACACAACGAACACAATGGCCATGTATTCAATGATACGTACGTATGTTTAAATGGTTCGTAACTATATTTTGAAGATCGCCGTCTATTATATACTCTTCAGAATGGAAAACTCTCGATTCTCGTCAATTGGTTAATTCTCCTTCGAACGAGTCGTTCCACTTCCAGTTAGGATTATAATTAATGAAGAATGGCCTCCTGGTAGTCTCCTTCTTTTATCTTGGAATTTAGGACATTTTTTGCCGGTTCTTGATAAAAAGATTTTACGAGAAGCCGCGATCTGTTATTTTTATGAGATCGGGCTTATTTTTACGATCGTGCTGACCAACCGCGCATACCATACCAGAACCAACACAACCTAGCCATCGATTCCTTTCTACGCTTCTTTTTTTTTTCTTTTCGTTCGTCCGACGAATCGAACCGGGTCACATTTCCTTCGCGATGCCACGACAATAGATAGCGAGCAACCTTTACCTAGCTACGCTTAACGCAGAATTCGGATGACACCGGAGTTCCGTTGCCCAAATTTCTCCCTCTCTCGTTGATTCTGCATACCCAAATCCGGAACCTGGTTTAGTCGTACAGGGGACCGCCGCCCCCCACCCCCCTCCCATACACACTTGACAGAATGTCCTCATTTTTTTTGGGGCCTCGAGGGCCGCGTGACTTCCACAACGTAACAACTGGAAGCCACGACGCGACATAGGCTCGCGTGAACTTCCAATTCGTCCCTTCGAATTCCGTGAACGTGATATCTCTCTGGCGGCTAATTTTACCGTTCTTTGCTGCTTCGATTCATTGATATCCGGACAGCAGCTCCTATCGCGTGAACGAAAAATACTAGATACGTAGCGAGTTGATGCAAAAGCTAGTTGTTAATATGCTATAATTAAACAAATAATTAAATAATGCCATAGTTAAACAAATTTCTTCGCTTTCTTTCACAGAAACATGATTATGTGCGATGTCTTGTTTCAGTTTTCTACTACACTCTGGTACAGTCATTATTTTCATATGTGCGATTAATGAACGAAATGTGCGATTTTACCTAACTGGATCTGACGATCGCCGGCTTCTCCTCTGTTAATTTCACACGCATTCCATCTGTGTATTATATTACCGTGTCGTGTTAATTTCTCTCGTAACACAGTAGTCTCGTAGGAAACCTTTTTCTTCCTTGAATTTTTTAAACAATCGCCATTTTCTCTTTCGAATTTTCTTTCTTTCTTTCTTTTGAATCGCATGTACGGTTTGTTTGTTGTTAAATTTTAAGTAGTGTTTAAAATAATGTTGGTAGCTATCTCTGTCCGTCAAACTTTCTGTAAATATGTCGCATAACCAATGCGGAAGGCGTTGGTTCATTTTCTTTACTCATCTTATTTGAGCCTAGTGACGACTAATGATGGAATAGCTTACTTTTACTTGAAATGATATTTCTCTTACTGTTCTTCAGCGGATTATTCTCGGTAATATCTTTCCAGATTTGAAACATTGTCATCGATAATTCAAATATTCCGCCTTCCTTCGGATTTATGCATTTGCCAGATATTACAACGTTATAATGTTTAGAAATTATTATAATACTTATAAATACATATAAATTACTTGAGTATTGGTTTAATTACCTAACACCTAATACGACATTTATACGTTACTTGGATATACTATATTTCTACGCGCAATCCACTGATGAGAAGTCATACGAATATTCGACTTATTCACCATAATGGATAAATATTATGAGCTTTTTCAACGTTTTATTTGTATCATATCGTACAACTGTGCGCTAGCTTCTTTTCGATCGAACGTTGTCGCTATATCTCATCGGTCAAGATAGGAAAAGAATATCGTACAAACGTGTGTCATTGGAGGCATTGTTAAAGAGTTGTACCTAATACAAAAACGATATACGATATAAACGATATTATTTCGTGAATGTATCGTGTGCGTTGTTATACGAAACATTTTGACAGATTGCTAGCACTTTTATGTATAATAGTATGTATATGGGTATATAGTGGTATCGTGGATGACGATGATATCGTCGATAACGAAAGACATGGTGCGCTGTATGACGGAATGCGACGTGTTTGCCGAAATTGTGGCGGATCGATTGCCGATTATTGGTGCAGAGCGAAGAAGAACAGTCGAGGTTGCTTGGACGCGTTAGGCGGTGAAAGTGTTTGTGCTGTAGAATTTCTTTCGTTTCAAGATCACCGACGATGGAGGATATTTGTGATTTTGCAATTCTTTGGTAATATCGTGAAAAATTGTTTACCGTTGTTGCGATACTCGAGAAAAATGTTTTCCGTTGTGTCGGGTTATTTTAATTCGCGGAAGCGGACTCTTTTCAAAGCAAATGTTTCAACACTGGTGATGTCTTTGCCTTTTACTCCCTCTATACCTAACCGTTTTACGTATAAATATTCTTCTTCGTTTCTCGTTTTCTCTGCTTCTCTGCACCCTCGATCGCTCTTATCGTGGTCTCTCTGGTCGTTCGTATCGTCACGTTCATTTTCGATCGATTCGACGCTGCCATCAGCTTCCAAATCAGTCATCGTGTCCGTTTCTCGCGTATGTATGGCAGATATGGTAAAAACAGCGGTGGAGGTTCGTTTGCCGGTCCTACGTTGAGCGAACTTCTTGAAAACGATAAATTAAATGTGTTCCTTAACACGAGCAATGTTACGCCTTGTATCGTACGTAGTTGCCGATTAAGCATTTCCGAGGCATTTAAAAGATATTTACCGAGGCCAAATGCCGCTTCGCGAATTCAAACAGACGGATTGGAAAGAATTTTCTTCCGCCGTTTGTCGCGTGCGCGAAGAATTTCGGAAAATGCATTCGGAATGTCAAGCCGAAGGATTTCAGCTTGGCAATCGTAGACCAAAGCGAATGAATCGTTCGTCTATCCGTATTCAACTACTTTCGTTCCTAGCGACTGTACAATCGAGCGATTCAACATTTTTGGCTGGTTTCATAACCGTGGAACGTTGCTAAATGAACGCGGCCTACAAATATTGACTTGGAAAACAGAAATAAATACGGTGAACTATTAAATACGTAAAATTACTTAAATAAGCTTAAATGGGTAGAAAATGGTTTTGTATTGGAGAAACGCTGTTATTCAGAGTAAGTGCACGTTTGAATCGTGCATTACGGGGCGTCAGCCTCGAAACAACGAGTTGGCCGTTCACCGGCGATCAGAGCGGCGCAGCGGCTCGTCTCGGCGCGATAAACAATTACGAAACGGATTGTTAAAAAAGGAAGTAATACGGCTTGCGCATATTTATGTAACGGCCGCACAGGCCTAGCGACCACGAGCGTGTAACGGCAACGCGAGTAAGTTTCCTCGTGAGCTAGTGTATAACATCCGCATCGACAGCCTATGTGTGCACGCGCCACCCAGGCTACAGGCTACAGGCTACAGGCTACAGGCTTCTTGCCTTGTACACCTGTGCATCAGCACGTATGCCTGCCACGTGTGTGTCCGCGTCTGCGTTACACTTAACGCCTATCTCTAGTCATCGGCCAATGTGTATGGTAGGGGTAGGATCCTCCATGCTCCAGTATACCACCAAGAAATTTCACTTGGTGCTCACCACGACTCCACGATTCTTTCCCACATATACGTATATGTATACGTATACGTATATGTATACGTACAAGAAAACTCGAGCGTTCCAATTACGTCTACGTATGGGTATATGTGTATTATGCGTTAGCCGTATAAGTATGTAAGCGAGTTTTCGTGTTCCCATTATGTGTACGTACGTAAACGCGTACGTGTGTGCGTGAACGGCGAATTCGCGTGTTCCTTATTGCGTCTATTGCGTTTACGTGTATGCACGGGTTATTTGTTAGCTGTATGTGTTACCTGCAGGCAAGTTCGATTACGTGTATAGGTAAACGTACGTTGCAAATTGCGTGTATCTGTGTGCAAGCACACGTACGTTGAAGCTCGTACGCGTGCTACCGGCCGTTTAATCGGAGAATGGCCAGCCAAGTCCTTGGCAAGGCCGATCGAGACATCATCCAGCCACCTTTTTCCAATTAGCGGACGTCTGGTAATCGGCAACCGACTTCCTACGAACAAATGCACGCGTCTCCGACCGCGCCGTGTGTTTGCGAATTGCCCCGTTCTTTCGAATCTCTTTTTATCCTATACTTTTTCTTTTGCGCGAATTTGTATTCCGACTGATTTCGGCTTGGTTAAATATTTGTATGCATCGTTGATCGTGACGAGAAGTAGGAAAAGTACCTGAGAAGTACTGAATTATTTATCGAATAAAATATTTCGATTAATTACTTTTAAACTAAATTCAATGAAATTAAACATTGTTTCAGAGTAACCCGTAGTTTTGAAACGAAAATTCCCAGGTAGTGTTTATACTTTATCGCAGTTGACAGAAGTGAAAATTTTAATTTGCTATTAAATGTAATTCTTTACGTTTTGTTAAAATTGATAGTAACGCCAATTTCATTCTCGGGCTGCGGACTACAGACTGTGGTAAAAACGGAATTACACATTTACAACGTTATTATTTCCACTCCATCGACGCGTAGAAAGCAAAGAAGGTATAGAGGTATCTTAGACGTTTGCAATTTATGACAAAATTGTTTATAGATATGTAAACGGATGAAAAATACGTTAAGATTAAGATTAAGATTAAAATTAAGAAAACTTTCCTATAAATACCGATGTTGGTATTATCTACGTCGAAGTTGGTGCGTCAGGGTTCATTGGTAGAAGGAACGAATTTTTCTATCATTACCGAGTAAGTAAACGAATCAAGCTACGCAATTCATCTAATTAATAAATAATTATTTAGAAAATTACGCGGCCCCCTCCCTCTACCTAATCTTTCCATGAAATATTCATAGAAATTTACGTTATCGGCGATCATTAACTCCAATATAGATCCAATCGGCTATCCATTTCCATATTTATTTTAGCAACTTTTCAATTTTCTAGCGAGGATATAAAGCGAACCACTTTGTATCTATGGATAATTTTACATTGAAAGTTATGGAAAAATGTAAAATATTAAAGCGATTGAAACTTGTATGTACACTTGTACACTTGCTGGATAAGCATAAAATTTTCTGATCGTTCGTACAAGGATTGATTAATCGATGGTAGGTACAATAATCTGATTGTTCGTTTCGTTTCGGTAGCTCGATTCCTTCGAAGGAGGTATCGTGCGATATCTCTTGACCTTGCAGAACGACCAACAATAAATTATCACGGCGAACGATAAAATTTCCCAACAGTTAACAGCAACGAAGGTACCGAGCTTGCGATTTGCAAAATTTACAGCATCGGGCCACCGGATTCTTCGCCGTCGTAGTAGACGCCGTTCAACATTGAATTGGCTAGGTGTACAGTTTTCCGAGTGTCGTAAAATACAAAGAAAGGATGTTCGGTGGCCACATCTAGGCCCACAGGTTGTTTTTGGCCGATTTACTACGGTAAGATTTTACACGGATGTCGCGCCGTTTGACGCAAGCCGGGAGGTACGATCTTCTCGACTTTGTACAGTTTTGGAATTGGCGGTGGCAACTACGGCGGTGACTACCTATGAAAGAGGCATAACTATCGCGCGAATTACCAGCCTACGCTGATTACTGCGCTGATTACTACGCTGATTACTACGCTGATTACTACGCTGATTACTACGCTGATAGAGATAAATTTCAATATACGGTAAGGAGGAAAGATTTTGGTTTATCGAATATTTTATTACGTCGTCAGAGAAACAAAGCGTTGTGATTTATTATACCTTTTAATGTTTAAAACGATGCTGCATGTTACGTATAGATCTAGTTCCTAGTTTCTGTAGCCTCTGGATAAATCACTTTATCGAACTTGTGAGAATCGATAAATAAAAACGTCAGACGTAAAATTGCGATGCCTGCCACGGTAAACTGTCAAATCTCCGAACAACGTCATTTACTATTTTTTACGACAATCGTTGCAAGTAGCACATCCCTTCTTGGTCAAGGCCTCGAGATTCATCTACTCAGGTGCAGCAATAATGGCACAGCGAAATGGTTTTCGGTGGCCACATCGGGTGCCACAAACCGTTCTTTCTTTCATCTTGCTCTTTCGCAAAACCACCGTAAATTTTCAGGCGTATTTGCGGAAGGACCGTCGTCCAACTTTTAAATTCTCAAAAAGCAAAACCGTTGTGCCGTGCTTACTAACAATCGCCGTACAATTTAAGTGCCATTGAAACCTGTTAAATTATTATTTACGGCCTCTTGTTGAAAACGTGGCCATGAACTTTGTTCCTAGATCAAATCGATCTTGACTGGAAATGGTGAAACACCCTTTTTGCGTGACTCATAAATAAGTGTCCTAGCCAGCATTTTATCATTTTTCAAAATAGCTTCAAGTATTATATTTTCGCCGTACCTTCTATCTTTTCGATAAAGTCTTTTCAATACAGCTCGTTATGAAATAACGATACCAAGTATCAGTTTAATCGAACGAAGACAATATTTTATGTATATTTAGTTATTTATTTAACAGAAAATATGATAATTAGACTTACTTAAATTTGTATATTTGAGAATGCAATCAGACCCACGTAGAGGGTTTTCACCTCTGTTACCTACTTATATAATATATCAGAACCTGTACTATTTCTATTTTCGATATTTTGTATACGAGTATTTTTCTGTATTATTTGTATTTTGTGCATATTTGCGCGTTTGAACGCGCCCCATAAACGTATAAACATTCGCAAGATTACAGTAAGTATTTCAAAATCGCGTACAACGTATTCAAAATCCTGAGGTATTTGTGTTTCGATCGTTTCTTTGTCAGTACATTGTCCTTCGCTTTGTTTCGACATTTCGTCGACATTCCAGTTCACCTTCTCACGGCTGATTGTTCTGTTAGAAGAAACGGTCAACGTACTAATAAGAAGACGATCGAAACTCGAAGGGCTACAAACATATTATATCTAATTGTCATTATTATAGATCTGAAATATTTCAAATCTTCTATCGTACAAGATGCGACGAAGCAGCTATTTCAAACTAATGGTTCGAACGAAAGGAATTCCAAGAATAATTTATATTACATCGAAGTACGAGCCGATTCGCATTTGCAGCGTTCGTATCGAGTGGTTACAATTTCTAGAACAGTTTTCACAATCGCTTTAAATACTTTATTTACACTTGACTCTTTGCACAACTCTCCGTTGTTTTTGATGTACGCGAGCCTACTTTCTGTAGCGTCGTAAATTTTTGATATCTGCCCGTAACGATAGATGGTCCATCTATCGTTTACCATCGACTTTCTTCCAGCCGTGAATGCCACTATCGGATGACGCAGCGTGTTTCGTGAAAAAATGCGCTTCGTGTGAAATGCATGGACTGAAATTACAATTGCAACGACTCCTTATCTCGTATGTTGTATTCGACATTACGTTTTACCTTCCGATCGACGACGTTTATTAGCCTTTCGTAGTGACTGCCTAGTGCAAAGAAGCCAATATGGAAACATCTAGGTAATTTACGGCAACTACGAAAATAGATCAAGATAATTTGGTCGGAAGAAAATTAGAGATACAAATATATATATTTAGATAGAGTGTATATAAGGATATAATTTTATTGGTTTCTTTGTATAAATTTTTCATTCGATCTAATATTGAATCGACGATGTTGTAATTGTAACAAGGCAATTGACAATGACGCTAATAATTAATATTACCTATAATGGTAATAATTATAATAATATTATCTCGCCGAGTACGGAGATTTTTCTCATCTTCTACTCCTACACTCTAATCATCTTCAAGTCTATTCATTTAAGCAGAAGGCTTTTATTTTTGGCATCGTTTGTATAAAATCGAGCATTTTCATTTTTACTTTTCAGTTATGTATAGACATGTATTTTTGTCTTTACCAGCTTTATCCAGCTTTTGCTAGGAGGACGATCGAACACGAGAAGCTAACACCTAGATACGTAACGTTTGACCATTTCCGGTTCGTTATCGTTGTATTTTAACCTCCGTTCGCTAAACTTGCGGTAGACTACTGCTTCGGTGTGAGTGACGTTTACCTGGAGATCTCTATCCTTGCAGTATTCTCATAGCGTGTTCAGTTCAGGCTGCGTGTCTATTACGTCTGGCGAGGTTGTTATCGTGGCATCTGTAAACATTAGCGGTTCCGCGATTAAACAGAGTTGATACTTTGATGTAACGTTTGGATCGAGACTCTTTCGTGTCCTTAAATATATCTAATAGTCGTTAATAATCAGTAGAAGAAAGTTAAATTTGAATAATATTATCGGTGGACGAAGAGTATAGATTTTGAAGACAATCAGTGTGAAATTTTAATAACTTTCTCTTGTTAATTATCGACGTTGAAAATATCTTTCTTGCGAATACCATTCGCGCGTGAATTTCGCAGAAGCGAAACTGAATCTATTTGTCATAAAGGAATATATAAGAGGAATAATATTTCAAATTCTCCGACTTGTTTTTCATTGGTGCCTTTTTGGTTTCAAAAGAAAATAAGTAAAGATAAGAACGAGTAATCGTAAGAGATCTTTTGAACAAATATTTTAACAAATTGTGAAACGACAGAGTTGCGGTATTACGAATTTCAACAAATAAAATGATAGAAAAATGTTCTTCTTGTCTTTTGTTCGAATGATTTTGACGTATTGACAACTAATAAGTGTCTGTTATCCGTTAGGATATTTATCGCAATTAAATTAAATTCGATAAATACCGGATGTATATAGAATTTATACGAAATTTATAGGGAATTTTTCTTATGCAATATGGAAAGCAATTTTCAGATAGCAACAATTTTTGCCAATTGCCGATTCTATTTAGAAGAAAGAGTAAACCAATTTTAAGAGTATCGGGATCGCTATGCCACATTGAGGGACTGTTTTTGACTTTTAGAAGAGCGATCCGCTATAACAAGCGTATCAAATCTCGCGTGGCAAAATATTTTTGGTTGGGGAGCATGGAGATGGGAAAACTCGACAGGCAAGCAGCCAGGCAAACAGCTAGGCAAGCAGCCAGGCAAGCAGCCGGGCGGGCAGGTAATCGACCGACCGACCGTAAGAAATCACGCCTCGCAATATTTAGACTCATACTACTTAACCGTGTAGAAGCATACTGTCGTCGGAAATGACCGATTATTCACGGCCCTTTTCTTTTCCCTACTTTTCGGCCTACGCCCGCAAGAAGATCCTTTCGGGTTCGTTGTACCGACAATAAGGAAGCCTCGGTACGTTTCGCAGGTAGTCTTTTCCCTTTTGGAAAACTTCCGTGTAGTCCACTGTTCCGTACAACAATACTCGTTGTTCCTTACTTTTCGACAATTAGATCAGATTTCGACCTACTAGTATAGTCTACTAGTATAGGAAAGCAAAATTTTCTTTCTGCTTCGAATTATTCTATTCGAATTTTATACAATAAAATTAACAAACCAGTGAAACGAGCGAATAAATATGTTGCACGTTATAGAAAACAGTATTATAGCGCGGTCCATTAGCACATACATATAACTCGTATCAACGTTGTAGATAATTCAGTTTTATTATTATGTATTGAATAAAAAGGATTGTAATTAAATTACAAAGCGTAATAAATATATTAATAACTCTTTCGTAATAAATAATTTAAATACCGTACAATAAAATTGTATTTCTTCTATTTCTTTCTATTTCTTCCTATTTCTTCCTATTTCTTTCTATTTCTTTCTATTTCTTTCTATTTCTTTCTATTTCTTTCTATTTCTTCCTTCGTAAGAAGTATTCGATCCTTCTATTCGAATATAATATTCGTGTAAATGATACGTAAATTATAAATCCACGTGCAAATATTTCCATCTTTGTTCACATTAGCCGACATTGTCCACACATCGTTATAATCTAATTGCATTATTTGTCATAATGTATATGTACAAATATTTAAGTTAAATTAATTAATAAATGTGTATACGAAACTAGTGGGAAAGTGTTTCGTTCGTGGAGAGTATATTCCCTCCGAAACGAGACGAATGCGACGAAAGAAAACAAGATTTTCTCTTTTGTCACTCAAATTGACTCTTTCGCCAACGATATACGTAATTGCTTCTTCAACGATTCGTTTCAACCACATTTATTAATGAAAATCAAATGATCGTTAAAAGGGCGGAACGGACGCGAGATATGTAATTGGCAAATCAAGGAAACGCTTTTGACGAGTAATTTGCTTGACCTCAGCGAGTTTTATTAGCTGTACCTTGAGGCGCGTGTGAATCGTTGTCTAATCGCTTCGTCGACTATGCGAGCCGCCTCGGTTTATTTAATCGTCTCCTTGGGAGAACCTTGCTGCGTTGCACGAGCAATGACACGAGGACAACTTATCTATCCTTCGTTGGTTTTTCTGCCTTGTTCTTTGTTTTATGGCTTATGCTTACGTTATTATTAATGCAGAGAAATCCCGGTTTCCCTTGTTATGCGGCGGTAAGCGGAAAATTACTTACTCGTTGCAATTCGATCGACATCACTCGAAAGAATATTTAGCCGTAATGTTTATAAATTATTGGAGAAAGAAGTTTTGTTACTTTATCAGGGGGGGTGTGCGTGGTCTTCAACTGTTCAACGTTTCCCTCGAATTTTAATGTAATTTGAATGTTTAGGTAAAGTGTAATTTTTATGTAATGATACGAGCAAATAATATACAATAACTATTTCTGCACTTTTAGTTAAACACGGCCAAATAATGTGAAAATGACGGTTGTAAATTATCATTGAAGCCACATTGAGAAAACAGGAGGAGTCGCTTTAGAACTTTGTAACACATGGAGGGAAGGATATTTGGGCAATTTTTTCCAAGGACCCGAGGTATAGAACGTAAGTATTTAAAGTAGTTGTCACGCGTGTCGTATTTTCGACACGTGACCATTGTAAATTTTCAACGATTCGTAATAAATACTCTCACCGTCTGTGACACACGTGTGTTGTTCGCGTTGCCACGTTCCTGGTCGTGCTTCGTCCTTACGGTCCACGTGTCTTCGGCCGACACCTTGTGTCTAAATGAATTCCAGGACAGTACATGCAATTCATCATGTCATCGGCACGAGCAGGTATCGAACGAGTACTTTGGTCATTTCAATTTCGAATGTGACTGTTTGCCTTTCAATAAAACGAGAGTACCTTGAGCAGACGAAGAAGATTATTTAACAGATTATTTAACGGAGCAAGATTAAGAATTGAAATAATTGTGTTAAATGCGAATATTCTATTCTATGCTTTCGAACAAAATAAGTGGCTTATATCGATGGAAATAGAGAGAATGAACGATGAAACGAGTGACGATGAAAATTGATTATAAATATTCGACTAATTTGACTTTATTCTATATTTGTTACTCGATAAAAGAAAGATTAATTATGCTATGAATGATACGAACATAGCTTTTCAGTCTTTTGAACTATATATGTAGAAAGGGTATTCGATTCTTTCTGACAAATTGCAGTATAATGTACGTGTATGCAAATAAATGCGTACACGCGAACAAGGACAGAAGTGGAATTGGGATTAGAATTAGAATTAGAACTAGAACTAGCTATTCGATAATATTATAATTAATTGCACGATAATGTAACGCGAATGAATAAACCAATATCGTAGATTAACAAATATCTCTGCCTTGTTTCACGTTGCCTTATCTGTAAAATGATGTAAGGTATTAATTAGAAATAATTAGAAATATCTTTATATAACATTTGTCACAAAGTCCAATTATTTGGATATTTACTGTTATTACAAGCTTGTTACTTGTTACGCTGAAAATAGATAGAGAATTTACTTGTTATTTAAGTATTATTACTACCCTTGTAGTTGCAGTCCTGAGCTGTAGTCAGTCTTAAAAATATTCGATTATATACATTTATATATGATTATATGATGGAAAATTGGGAGGGGGGAGGCGCGTATTTGGGATTTCTAGATATTTCTAGGCACGGGGATGCCTAAATATTTTGACAGCTTCTGACTTTGGAACAGCACGCGAGATGGTGAAATTTACAGTGTTCTCTTTGTAAGCTCCAAAGGTTACGGTTGCTCGAGGTTCTGCAAACAACCCTGTGAATTTTGTTCGAACATTTAGGACTTGCCGATTGCAGGATTTTATTGCTACCAATAAACAAGGTCTTGTGCTGCCGTTTTGCTGACTTTTACGAAGAATCACGAGTGATCCTCGTTTAAGCCTCCGTTTTAAACAGATAATTTTAACGTTCGAGTAGATGGTTCGGGAAGAGAGTACCTTGGATGTAATCTCTTTATCCGCTGCATTATATAGATGGAACAGATAATAAAAAGAGAGAAATTTACCTAAATTAAACAGGATTTCGTTTTCCTATTAATACGCACCAACTACGTACACGTTTTGTTCGAAGAATCCAGATGAAAACGACTAGGTGTCGGTGGTTTCGCTATCAGACATTTTCCACACGATCGAAAAATGTCTGTTGTACCTTTACTGGTTCTATATGGCTGTATATGGCTGTATATCTGTAGCTGTATCAGCGATATTTCCGAAACTTTCTTTCCATTTCCGGCAAGAATGATGATCGAGGAACGGAACGATGCTCGACGAAGCGAGACAGTTGGTAATTCCCTGTGAGTGACCGAGAAGACTCTCACGGTTCGCATACTTTTAAAATAAACTTGGAAACAATTAGGTCGATCTGGTTAGCGATCTTCGCGGAGGAGGAACGCGGTCGAGTGGTACCACTAGTCGCAGTAACGAAAGTGTAACCGACTGGGGCAAAAGTGGGGCCCGGTTCGTTGGAATCGACGGAAAGGGGCCCCCGACGGTGGCCCCGACGCGGCGATCGCTCGTCGTACCGTGTCGCGCGTCCTTACGTCACAGAAAAACGGAGCCCTCTTCGACCATATGTCTGCCGCGGGCAGCACCACCAAGCTTCGACGCCTAATTAATCGAAAGTTATACAACAATTACCCATTATGATGCAAATCGCCACGAACCTATTACACGTGGCAGTGTGTACGACGTGACAATAACATCGCAGCAACGCGATACATATATATATACATTGCCTTTTCTTCCCTTCCATAGGGCGAATAGGAAACCTATTCATACGATTCAATACGAAATTGGCATAGTTTGGATTAGCGGTGTTTGGTAATTTCGGCAGGGAAGGAATTTCTGATGGGAGAAAGATGCGATGTAGGTAAACACTGTCAATGCCGTTGCCAGTGCGAAGACAAATTCTCAACGTTTGGTTTCCACTTTGAAGGAGGAAAAAAGAACGTTGACCTTAGAACCTTTCGCCACCTGGAATTCCGTCAATGACTACATCGGTGGGTCCGTTTATAGTATTTTGCAAACTACGGTTACAATAACGGTAACCTGTTTCTTTTTTTTCCTCTTAAAATCTCTAAAAGTTTTGGTTTTTCATCTGTTCAGTATGACCATGACTGTCACGGATTTGTAGGGTAACTGTAAAAGGATTTTCCGTTGAAGGGTTATTTTTTTTGTCTTTTTTTGCGTCGACAAAAATTCATACCTGATCCAATACTACTTACATTTTGCTTCGTTTGAGAGCGAATGTTCAGTATTATTGAAAGTTGCGAAAAGCGATTTCTCCAACGTGTCTGCTTGTTACATGGCCGATGAATTTGTCATAAGTTTATTAGTTACATGATTTTTTATCAAACATAAATATTTCCCGTAATGGTTCTAGAAGATATTTACAATTTCGCATATAGCGTATTATTTGATACGAAATTATTATTAAGAATTATTTGATACGTGCATAGCTATACTCGATCTTTTTAGTTTTATACTCTGATCTTATAGATGCTTGGTCTTATTAATACATCGTATATTAGCCGAACAGAACGCATCTTACCAACGAACACGGGCATGCAATAGCGCTTTGGATGGTTGCAAGAAATGGCCATGACGAGGCATGTGCTGAAAGCGTATGAACATTCCTTTGCTCGTGTTCTTTCAACTTTTCAGAAACTTCACCATGCGTTATTTCCATTGACTACAAGGTTGTCCGTTGGAATTGACTCGCCGGAATCCAAGACCAGCTAAAAATTAAGCAAATAATGAATAACAATTTTGCAAATACCCGAATAAAAGGAATAAACGATTAGTAGGTATACACGAGTTCTTGGTGTAGATATCTAATACCTAATACCTAATACCTAATACATAAACATAATGTACATAAACGATATTTTATCCGATATTATATCCGGGAAAGATGTAAACATACATTTTTTTCGATCGATACAGCACTTTTCTTTTATTAAAGAAATTGTAAGAAACGAATAAGGTTCGGTATGAAATTATTTTTTCGTTTAATCGTGTCCTTCCCACCATTTTTCACCCAATTTTCTCGAATATTTCTCTAATGAACATTGAATCGTATTTCCTTCCGATTTTATGGTAAACTCGATTCAATTCCGTGTTAAATAACGAGGATATTACAAATTTCGTTTGTTCGTTAAAACGAGAGCAAGACCGAAATGAAATGGAGTAAACTTTAAACTTTAAACTTTAAACCTGTTTTAAACTTTAATGATTAAACCGTATCATTGTCCACGTAAACAGTTAAACGGCAACGAATGATCACCGCTCGTCTAAATATAGCGCGTTGGAGGCGCAACAATGCATAACTCGATTACAGTGCAAGAATTACACCTTTGCCATCTTTCTCGCGAACTGCAGTCATGCATGCATAATGCATATCTTTGTTTCTGTTGCGCGCCCATGATTGTGGAAAATCCGACAGACGACCAATCATACGAGATAAACAGTTTTGTGATAAACTTTGTGGAGATTATACAGAGAGAGAGAGAGAGAGAGAGAGAGAGTGCGCGCGGTGTCGTGACTTTTTCCATATTTACATTGGCTCGATAACTATAATTAACGGCGGGACTACGAAACCCTAATTAGAAAAGGAAGAAGCCTAGAGCTTCTATATGATTGAATGGCTATTTCGATTTCGGCGGCATATAAACACTCTGTATTCTATTTATCCTATACTCTACGACATTGATAACATTTACCACGTAATTCTATACTTGTTCTGCGTTCGATCGCATCGACCGCGAGGTGAACAGCGACGACGTTGCGACGTTTCCTGCGTAATCCTGTGCTGTTAGAATTGCGTCTGGTTCTATTCTTCGGCATTCGCACTCGGCATTCGTTAGAAAGGAAGAAAGAAGGTGAAAATAAGAAACTTACACAGATCGTTACTCGTCATTACGGTTTATTTCTCGTTTGATATAACGCATATACCGTGTATATATTTCACCGTTTGTCGCATCATTGATAACGTGTGGAATAGTTTGTCTTCGGTAGATTCATCGAAAATCGTTCATAACCGAATCTAGATGAATCACGATGAAAATTGCTGCTGGCATGTCATCTTAAATATCCTATTGATTCGAACAACTGTATCACGTCTTACTCCATGGTGGATAAATGGGATACGGGGGCACGCGAAGACGATACTCCTTCGTGAAGCGTTGATAATACTCTGATGCGTGGGTGAAAAGCGATCGTATGGGAGAGAAAAGGTAGGTGAGTAGCCGATGTATCGTAGACGTTCGTATGGCGAACATTTCTCGCCAGTGCTTTCATGATTTCATGATTTTAATTGGAATCGAAGGATATTAATTATGGTGGGATAATTGAACCGGTGTTTGCATTCAGCAGACGGCCAACGGAGGAACAATGTTGTAGGAATCAACATACAATAACTTATACCAACGACGTTTCACTTCTGTTGTTCCAATAAGTATATATCGGATTTGCACGATGATTAGGCACGAAGAAAATAGACTGTTAAAGTTTTATCGAAACTTGCTGGATAAATTTGATGGAAACGGTTAAAGAAACGGAATTTATATAGAGAGATTTGTCTATATATTTAATTAGTTTATTAAAAGAAACTAATTTTTACAAATTACGAGTCAGTCCACTGATGGAGGATTCGTAACGAAAACTCGACTTCCTTGCAAGCAAACGATACTTTAGAATCATCGATAATGTGTCCGAAACAAAAAAACAAAACAAAACAAAACATTCGTCATATCGCATATTCGTTGCAATTATATGTATGTGTAATTATATGGTGTAACAACTGTATCCAATTAAATTATGAAATACTGGATCTCGTAACGAGATTGTTGTCCTGTATGGAGCCTAGTTTTTTAACCTTTCTAACAATAGCTTTGCATATATTTAGTAATATTCGCGTATCTGCCGCGCAATTGATAACGCGGCTTTCATACTATTATCTTTAGAACGTTTAAACGAAGATCGTGCGCCTTTTCTAAATTCGTTGCACGAACGTAACAACAATAAGGTAGTTTATTATTAAATAACATGCCTAAAATTGTAATCGAAGCGAATAAAGTTGAATCAAGCGAATCAAGCACTGAATGTCGAAGAAGTATCGACCAAGTATAATTTTCAGTGTAACGTATTTTAGAAAACTAAAAATGTATATTTTTTTTTCAATAAAAAAATGACCGACAGTTATATGTGTATTTTAAGTTGCACCAGATGTATAGTCTAATTGTTGCGTAAGTATCTAGAAGAAAGAAGAGAAAAAAGAAGAAGGGAAATAAACCGAAGGAACAGAACCCAAGCGTAGAGTTGTTTCATTTTTTAATTATTATCAGGTATAATTTAATTTGAACGTTTTGTATATTTGTGCACATCTTACATACGTATGTATCAACTAATAACTAAAAGTATCAGAAACTGATGTTTTTAACACATTTCGTGGGCTAACGTACAATCACGTTTTTGTATCTGTAAAAACACTTGGCTTTTTTCGTTTGCTACCTTCCGTCTTGCATATTATTCTATTAAAAAGACAAAGAGAGAGAGAGAGAGAGAGAGAGAGAGAGAGAACGATTCCGTTAAAAAAGAGAAAAGTTGTGCACCTTCGAGCGATTAGGGTCGAAGAGAATCGTACGTTAAGATGTATCGGCGCCCGTATCAAAGTACTTGCTTAGCCGTAGTCGGTATCGTTGAATCATCGTGGCTGGTCCGAAATCGAGAAAACTCTTTCGACCAGCGTAGTGGTATTCCGGACCAGGCGACGACGTATCGGTGTTACGATACGAACGGTCGCGGAGGGATCGGTGGACAGTGATTTAACACCGGTGGTGTAGGATACACAAAATGGTGTGGCCGAAGGTGGTGGAAGAAGAGCAGCAACGCACAGCAGGAGAATCACGAGGGAGAGGTAGCAATTCGTTTGTGGTGGGGGGTCCACGGCCCCACCTCTCCCTCTCGCCGCACGGTACGCAAGGAGGGCCACTGGAAGTAGGGGCCTCTGTCGGTTGGTACCGCGTAAGACCCCTCGCAGTAAGGGCCCACAGGCCATCCAGTTCGTTTCTTCTTCGCCTACTTTTAGGAATTAGTCGCATCTCGTCCGGCGCCAGACGAGCGAGGCCTCTCTCCTGTTCGTGCTACATCGACAAGGCCTCCCTCCTCTCTCTCTCTCTCTCTCTCTCTCTCTCTCTCTCCCTTTTTCTCTTTCTCTTTTTCTTCCTCCTTCTCTCTCTCTCTCTCTCTCTCTCGCTCTCTCTCTTTCTTCTCCATATCTCCCTCTCCCCCTCCTCCCCCTCTCTCTCTCACTCTCTGTCTATTGCTCGTTCTGTCACTGTCTCTCTCTCGCTCTCTTCCTCTCTCGCGCGCGCTTGTCTCTGACGTTATCAACCGGAACGTCAGATAGTTCGGAATTGACGAGACACGAGGAATGAGACGCGGAAGAGTTGTTGGATCAAGGGACGACGTCAACGTCCTCGTGCGTAAATTTTTGTCGCGACAGTGATCGTATCCGAGTTGGATTTTGCCAGAAGAAACGCGAGATAGAGACGTGATCGTTGAGTGATCGTATTTGATTCGGTCTCGTCTTATCGATCCCGGAGCCTGTGACATCGACGTGCGGAGGATATCGAGCAAGATCGAAGGTGATAGAGCGACAGCAAAGTCCGTGTAAAGAGAGAACGATAGGTGGTCGATGAGGAACAGCGGATTGCCGATGAACGATCGACAGTGTTCGTGGTGGCAAGGGAGGAGACGCTGGCCAAGGTCAAGGACCGTGTCCCGCGGGAATTCCATTTGCTGATCTATGCCGGAACGCGTATCACGGATTTTTCGACAACTTGCCAGAGGGAACGTGTCAGCTTGGAAGGAAACGCTGGATGATCGAGAAGAACACGAGAAAGAGAAGAAAAGGAAGATCAAAGTTTCGTGGTCCCTTCGTGGTTGTTTCGTGGATTCCGGTTTCTTCTCGGAGAATTCGACGATCGATCGATCGTATATTCGGTGATCTTGTGCCTGACAGATTTCCCTACGTCGTTCCGTTTCGTCAGATACACGATAATACGTTTTCGTTTTGTTATCGCTTGTCGGGCCGCGTCTCGCCCTTTGCTCGGTGCTGCGCCGCGTGACAGGTGAAGTCTGTATAAGTGATCTGGATAATTCGTCGTCGAGA
Organism: Bombus hypnorum; assembly: GCA_911387925.2. Lineage (NCBI taxonomy): Eukaryota > Metazoa > Arthropoda > Insecta > Hymenoptera > Apidae > Bombus > Bombus hypnorum. The sequence continues at coordinate 19,314,050 of OU427028.1, read as the reverse complement.
GAAGCAGACCCACGGGTGAACAGTGTCTCGTTCTCTGGATAGATTTACACGAGCAGGTGGTCCCGAGGACATCAACAATTCCACTCTGGATACCACGCTGCTCATATGTAAGTGGATCGTTAAAATACACGTATTTTATCCTTGTTCCATTGCTTCCGTCTGTTCCGAATCTCAATTTTTTGTAGAAGAAACAGTTTTTCCGCAGAGCGGTTACTTTCACAGAAAGAATCGCGTGAATTTGGTATTTACGTGTAAAATTGGGGAAAATGGGGGAAAACGGGGGGAGACGGGGGAAAACGGCGTTACACGTGTAAATACCTTTCTTCGAAATGGTCATAGGATTAACTGACTGAATCACGGCACAAACTGACAAACTGACAAACTGACACAGTTACACAATATGGCTGCTCTGTTTGCACAAATTTCGCGCGTATCGTGCCATTCGTAACAAATGATAAATTCGATCGTGGTCTTTCCGCGACAAATTTGAGGAAGCGGGTCGTGAACGTTTTGCGAACGGCGTTGCATTTTTATGAATCGATTCCTGCACAGAATTTCTTGTACCACATACGTCATTCGAGTTACCACGCTTTCTAACGATAGAACCCGTGTCTCGTATTCACGATCGAAGTTGCGAATTCCGGCCGACTTTTTTTTCCCTCCGCTGCGAAGAAATTCAACGAGTCTCGTTTAACGACCCCGCCGCGTACGAACGATCGCGTAGTAAATGAAATGGTCGCGAGCTGGTTATCCTTGGACTTTCGCAACGTGGTGAACGATATCGTAAGGAAGGTCAGGTCTACTTGTTTCAATGGACTAGAATTGTTCCGGAACAGCAGGAAGTTGTATAGAGAGTGCTACACCGATGCGACCCAGTAAAAAGTCGAAGACACTGGAAATTGAGAAATCGAGCAGTCACGATGCAACGGATCGTCGATTTTATCGCGTGTATACAGTAGGAATCTAAGCTGGTTTGAAGACATGGCAATTGAAAAATTGTGCATAATGCAAAGTGGCCAAGTTGACGTGAATATGTTGATTTAAGTAGCGAGTACCTTTTATTCGCGAATAGTATAATTGTATAACAGTTTATCGGTTCGGTTGTATCTGTTATTTAAGATAATTGTTATTTAAGAGGGGACGAGTTTGTTTCGATAGCCGATGTAAGCGAATAATGGGAAAATATCGTTATCCTTTGGTTGGTTTCGAGAGGTCGCTCGCAACGTGTCAGTGGGACCTGGCACTAAAACCTAACAGTTAGTAACGGGTACTGGTAACCGTGTCATAAAGGAGGATTCTCCGCGGCGTGAAAACATTTCGGTATTTCCGCGGTGGACCGCTCGTAACCCGCTATATTAACCCGGTGTATAGAAAATGGGCAAATTTGCAACGAAGCCGCATCTGTTTGCGCAAAGATCGCGAAGAAAGACGGCTCTTGCTTAAATATCGTTTCCATGTATTTTTTCATCCACATCTGCCGACTATCCGATCTGCGTTCCCACCGTCGTAAAAACGACTTTCTATCTACGGCGAGGGGGAAACGTCTACGGCAATGGCGACTCGTAGACGCAATTTCAAGAATATGAAATTGCAGCTGAATGAATGCCACCGTACATTTAGTTGGGAAGTTGTCAGTGCACGGGAAGGGTGTCAAAGTCGTTGGCCGTTGAATAATAACGGGTCGAATGGTAAACCGTTTCTGGGAGAAATTTATTTCGCGAGTATCATCGTTGGCGATCTTACGGAGGTGTTGCGATCGCCGCTATACTTTTCCAGTTTCTCGCTCTTTCGAGGACGACGAATCGTATAGCAGAGCCACGTTCGATCCAGTAGATTCCAGTGTTTGCCACCGGAGCTAGACTAAACAAATTTACGCGACAGTTGCAACGGAATTACGTTCCTCCGAGCAAAGTCTCGCTATATCGGGAAGACAGCGATATCGTCGAGCTATCTCGAGCCTTGGAAGAGTGTCCGTGGCTGTGTTTTGGGAACAACGAGCTTGTCCTTGACCGAGACCACGAATTTCGACGACCGGTTCGAGGAACGCGCGCGTCGATTTTCCAAGTATAGAAGATATTTGAATGGTGGCATAACGATAATATAATAGACGGAGGAAAGTGTAGGACAAGTAGGCCTAGGGGGATAAGGAAGCCTAGGAAAGCAGCACCTATACGTCTTGCTGGTGGTTGTTTGACATTTAGAAGCCGACACGGCCATTAGGTATTCGGGTACCGACAACCAGGAGGACGTCGGATAGGAAGAAGACTATAGAGACGGCGGAGACGGAGGCTGCTCGATTCGCGGTGAAATTTCTCCGCAGTGACTTGCTTAGTTCTGGCGAGTGGGGGATCGACGTGTTGGCGCGAGGTTGTAGACATCTCGCAAGGCGGTTCGTTGCTCCATGCCGATTCACGATTGGCTCGAGCCAGTGTCAGTGTCAGCACGCCGATTTCTCGCGGTATGCTCGTTTTTCGAGCCGAGATCGACCGAAAGTATTTGGAAAATTCGTTGCAGGCAGTCGTGTGCGAAGGAAAAGATTCGGCAAAGGGCCTGATTTGCCAAGTATCGCGACCTTTGATCTTCCTGTATGCCGATGTATATGTAATGGCAATTACGTTAACGCGATGGTGCTCGTCTCGCTTTCTTCCCCCATTTCTATCGCCGCGATATCGAAGAAACTGTCAAGACGATTAACCCTGTTCGCGTTAATAATTTTCCGCCCACGAAACTGGTATTCCACCTGTTCGATTCACGGTAGCACCGAGCCGCCGCAACCTTCGTCTCTTCGTCTCTTCGTCTCTTCGTGGATATAAACGATCGTAACCTATCGTAAGTCGGCTTGGAAACTTTCAATGCTGCGCGCCGAGCCTTCCCAGAAGAGGAATCGAGGACGAAGAAAGAGGAAGCGCGTGAAAGAGCAAGCATCGGGAAACACGTCAGAGGCTGTTTTTTTCACGAAGGACCAGAAAAACACGAGCGAGTTTGTCGGCGAGAGAGCAGGTCTATTCGGTGTGAGAGAAAAGTGGCGATCGGAGAGAAAAGAGATAGAATTACGGAGGCGCAGAAAGGGAATGCCGCGGAGCGACGAGGAAGGTTGAAAGAGGGTGGAGCGAGGAGCGAGGAACGAGGAGCGAGAAGAAATACCGGCGGAGAGAAGGACGAGAGAATAACAGCGTGGTGGGGCATTGAGCCGGTGTTACCGCCGGGGCTGGAGAGTAGGTCAGTGTACCACGTTAACCGGTATTCCAAAGAGGTAGGGGGGCTTCCGACTCGTCAGTTCCGCAAGGCTCTATAGATACTCGCAGCTCCGACCACGGTCGCGTCCATGCTCGCCTCGCTCTTCTCCACGGCGAACGTAACTGCTTTGTTCGCTCGGATGTTCGAGTACCGGTACTTTGCCGGGCTTGTTTCATCGTCCAGGCAACTGCCCCCCCCCCCCGCCCCAAAGAATCGGCTTGGCTTTCTTTATAGTACAATAGTAAACAGTTTTTCGTCCGACAGAGATCCGACAGAGATCCGACAGAGATCGTGATGGTGGTCGGAATTCCGATCGCTCGTTGTGTCCATTTTGACACGTTTCCCATCAGCCGTCTCCTTTACCTCGAGCTCGTCTTCTTTAACCTTTACCTTAATGGTTACCGCACTTTCTCCGTTGGCAGCACGGTGCCAGGTTGCCTCGCGTACGTTCGTACGCGCCTATCTGCTACCATGCATTTTGATGTCGACGTTCGGCCAAATACCGGAGCAACGTTGAATCGGTCAACGCGGTTCTCTGCAACAGAACATGCTTTCAACCTTGAAATCCTGTTCGATTACATGGTCGACAATTACAAAATTATCCACTTGCTGAAGCTTCGTCAGACTTTTGTCATTGTCGTAGGCACGTGCATGGAATACGTACATGGAAATTAATAACAGCTAGATTTTCTGTGAAACTGACTTGCTCGATTATCGATTTCTCGATCGTTGTCTTGAATCAGCGTTATTCTTGAATCAACTAAAAATGCTAAATTAATTATTTCCAGACCAACCATCACGTTTATAACTATCACGTCGCTTTTTCCTGTTTCGCGTAATTATACCTATAGCGTATCCAACTCTAATTTCTAGTACTTAATCTCGCATTTTGTTGTATCGGTGATACGCGTCCGCTTTCGTACAATCAAAAATCGTGTGGTCGGTCACGTACGATTGCAGAATCGATCGTATTTAACGGAATACTAACGAGTCGTTACGAGATCCATGAGTCAAAGATAAGGTATTTGCGCGAAGTATGCGAAGCGCTAGAGGGGCAGGCGTTACGCTTTTGCCGGCGTTCAAGTCTCCAATTTCGATGCGCTTACAGCCGGCTTTCCGTACGTCTATCATCACGAACGAAAGCGATCGACGTTGCACAGGGATTTTACGATAGTTAGTGCTTTTCTCAAACCCACATAGTCGACGCTAATCAGCCAAAGCGCTAACGAACGTTCTAAATATAACCGTGTTTGAATATACCGCTATGATAGATAAAAGATAATACCCTCATTTGTATCTACTTTTGAAACGTATTAACGCGAAAGTCACCGACGAACAGACACGTTATCCTGCATTCCTGCATTCCTCCTGCGTGCCAATCCAATTTACCTCTAATGCGACTTCCGCTCCTAGAAACGTACTCTCTTTTTTTCTTCCTGTATAATTTATCCGCGATCGATATCGAATTTTATCGTAAGGATTTCGCGAACCTGCTAAAGGCCCTTTTCTTCTTTTTAATCTGTAACGCGCTTATTCCGTTGTCCTTTGGCTTCAGACAGACTGTATGGATTGCTAAAGTGTCCTAAAAAACGGGAAACCACAGGAAGAAAGGAAATTTCCATACTTTTGAATTACTTTAGAATCGTTACTTTTATCGTCAAGACCGATAGTGATCGGCACGGAATTTCCGTGCGCGTCCAAAAGCGAAAGAACAACGGGGTTTTTACAAGCCGAGCTTGTAATGTCGACCGAATTGAAAAACGCGCACGATCCCTGGTTCGTGGGTTGCACGCGAAAACGTGGAAGCGAGTTTCACGTTTACTGATTTCTGGTTTTCCGTGTTACGAGAAGCGGCGTGATCAACAGTGTGCAGCAGCAGCAGCAACAGCAGCAGCAGCAGCAGCACGGTACCACAGGAGACAGGAGACGCGTGCACGAGTACGAGTGTGGCACGTTTCCCGTATGTAGGTCACCGTGGGGAGCTGCGATTCGCACGCGCCATTTTTCGCAACGAAAAGGAAAGCCATGGCTCACGCGCCTAGCAAAATCTGACTGGTTTTGCGTAGGCCTCCTCTCCGTCCAGCGCAACGCGTAACGGTGCTTCGACCTACTTCCGTTCCCCACTATACACGCGCTCGGATATAGTTTAGCCGCGTATAGTAGCGCGAACAAGTGCGCCCCCGTCACGTGACCACGCGCGCGCCTCTCGTCCAACCATCGAGAAATTCGAATTCCGAGCGTAAAAATACTTCTAACATCGGTTATTTTAATAGTGGACAGCCAGGCGATCGATCGTAGAATTGCCGCAACGAGCGTTGAACGCCGATTTACGATTATAGGATTTCCGTTTACAACGTTGTTCATATTATAAAAGGCATAAGATGAAAGAGGCACGATTGTTTTTCATGGGATGTTCTCAAGTTAACGGCGTCGTTACGTTCGAAAGAAAATCGGCGGGTTGGCTGGCGAAGAGGATAGCGCATCGGCCGGCAAAAGTGGGTCAGCACGGAAACCGCGGCTCGCACGCGCCATTTTTCACAACGAAAAGGAAAGCCATCTGGACAAAATCTAGCCGATTTGCGTAGGCTCGAATCGTGCAGCGGGTTGTAACGGTGCTCCGGCCTACTTCGCTTCGGGCCCCCACTATACGTGAGCGCGAGCGCGAGCGCGGTATAGTTTCGGTGTATAGCGACGGCCACGAGTGGCCGCGGATCAACGTTGCAGCTTCTTCTCGCTTACGCGTGAACGGCCATTTAATTCCGATATGTTTGTATCGGCAACGATTGTTACGAACGGTCCCATTCGTTATGATACAGAGCCGTGGAATTTGTATTTTTAAAGGTAACCTAGAAAATTCGTATCGACGATGCTTTAAACCCGTTCAAACTTTCCTCCATGCAACTGCATCGTGCCATCGAATAAATTCCGTCGAAATATCGGACGAATAAGTAAATATCCGAAGCGTGAATATATGAAATATAGGAAACGACGGTTGTATAAGGAGATATACGATCGAACGACGGTTTAAAACGCGATACAGGAGTCGGGAAGTTGGATGGGTCCGCGTAAATCGTTAAAGCCGAATTGGTCGCGCTGCGCGAATACCCGGTGATCCCATTGATAAGTGGCTCACCGAGACATTGTCGTAGGGCCGAAAAAGTGGGACCGTAGTGCGAGCTGTTTTCTCGTGGTTGATCGACGAGCGGGTCGAGCGGCTTGTTCGCCAGTCCACGCCATTGGATAACGGTACCCGGTGAACACGTCACAGCTCCACGAGAACCCCTGTCCCCTCTGTCGGTCCCCGAAGCGGGCACCTCCAACGCTTGTCTACCGTCGGTTGGCAATCGACAAGGACGGGCTCTAACCGACGCGACGACAAGGACGGATACGGCATGCTGGAGGGAGCTTGGCTGGGGCAGAAACGATGGTAGAAGGGATGTCGGACCTCGTGGTGGGCAGCCGGACTATACGTATGCGCCGACCATTTGCATGATTCCCATGACGTGCTTCTACGGCCACGCGGATGTGTCAATCGGAACGGGGAGAGAGGAAGAGAGAGAGAGAGAGAGAGAGAGAGCCGATTCGCGTTTTTCGTGGCAGGATATGAGGATCGCGAACTTCTCCGATAAAATGCAAATAAATCTTCCTTTGTGCAATCATCTCACGACCAGATTTATATGTCATTCACAACCGGATATTAGATTATTCAGACTTTTCTATTTAAAGCGAAACCGTCTGCCCTCTTGATTGTAGGTTACTTTTAGATATTAAAGTTAGAAAAGGACAGTTTTGTACCTTCTATTCTTAGGAGTCGCGTGATTCGCAAACCTACTTTGCATTGTTCCATTTGTTTGCGTTGGAATTTTCTACCAGCGTCGTTTGCCTTTTCGTGAATGAACGGTTTTTGCGTTCGTTTTTGCGTTCGTTTTTGCGTTTCTCTTCTCTATTTCTCACTCGTGTGGTAGCTAGTTATTCGCAAGACGAAAATGTATTTTTAAACGCGGCAATTTGGTTGGTCGAGTGTACCCAGCCGTGGCTGGCTAGCGTGCCACTAACCCAGTTAACAGGAGCAAGTCTTTCTTCTCGAGAGAAGTGGTATCTGCCTACTTAACTTCGCGATACATGCTGCTATGCTATACATGTGTATTTATACGCACCAGTATTGCCTACGTTTTACCTGTGGATATGCATGCTACATAGGAATAGTATTGTTTGTAGGATATATACGCTCGCGGAAATAAAACACAAAGTAATTGGTTCACCAAACTATTTCTTCCGTTTACCGTATAATCATTGCATTTTGAATCCTTCTTTCTCATATTTCTTAAGTCAAGAACAGAACCTGACGTAACGTTAATTTAAAACTTTAATTTCAAAAGTATTCGACGACTGCGCAAACTTGATCAAACTTTCGTTTTTATAGAAATTATTT